>OX465586.1:21425451-21532666 GCA_950022655.1 Alentia gelatinosa | reverse complement strand
ATTATCTTGTGGCTTCTTCTTATTTCGGAAGATTTCATTTCTTATTGAAGCATGCAGGAAAACGTGACTCACACATTTCTAGGTTTGGCACCTTGTACCTAGAGGACTGATCCTCTGGACTACAACTATTTCAGTTGGATGTAGATGTACACCCGTAGACGAGAAGATATCAAGGACAATACTATGAAGCTGCTCATATCTGTTTTCCCGAATTCCAGCAATGCATAGGTTCTTTGCATTGATCTGTTTAATGAGATCAGTCATGAGTGGCCTCTTGATCCTTGACCTTAGGGGCCCTATTTAGGCTCTTTTCTACGTCACTTAGTTTTGCCTTAATTTCAGACTTGAATGACTTAAAAGAGTTTGACAGCTCAGCCTCGTCCAAATTAGCAAATTGAACAGGGAGTTTTCCAGAGATTGTTGCTCCGATTCCAGTATCAGCATCTTATCTTCAAGTCTAGAGTGTTCTACCTCTGCCAGCTTAGAGTTGCTTGTCAATGCTTCCATCTGTTGTGTATAATTTCTTCGTTCCATTGGAATTCCATACGGATTCCGTGGTTCGAAAAAAAATTTTGCTACGTGGTGGGGAAAGAGCTCGACGCTAGGCCCCGTGAAAACACATAAATGCTTCCATCTGTTGTTTCAATCTGACTAATTCACCACTAACATCTTGAGACAATATTTGAGACTCTTCTTGAGACTTCTTCCCCTTCTTCCCTTTCTTTTTACTTGAGAAAGTAGAGTCCCTAGAATCCATTAAAGCAGAGAGCGACCAGGCAGGTAAGGCATCACAGTAAGTCCATGACAGCACAATGAGAGATTCGATCATTCATGTTCCAGCACCACGTAGGAACACAGTATTTCTTCAAAGGATCAGTAATTCAGTTTCTATAACACTCTATTTGCCCTCCAGTGCAATCAGATGGTATTTTTGTACAAAGGATGCCAATGTTAGTGTATCAGATGCTTGGTCGCAATACAACACTACTCACTGTTCATGGATAATTTCAGAGCATCACTTTCTTTTTTTCATCATTTCTGGAGATTTAGTTTGCGTTTGTTTGCCCCAAATTGTCATAGAGTTACTTCAAGTTTACAGCCGTCTTATTGCCTGTTACTGGCCCTGGTTGTTACTTTATATATAGCCGTTTTTTTAGGTTCCCACACGCATCTGCTTTTTGGGTGTTAGAATACTGCTACCACTGTCACTGTGTGTGGTTTTCCGAATGCCCCCAGGCAGCCCTTTGTTTGTATTGGAGCAGCTCCTGTGCGAGTGTGGCCGTTTCTGGTAATATCGCCCTCTGCATGGGTTTTGATGCAGTATTATGGTGTTGTAAAACTAATATGTACTTAAATACACTAACCACAAGGTTTTGTAGCATTAATGTCATGTAGGAGATAATCACCGTCACACAGACCCCAGGCTTTCTTGTAGAGAAGGATGTTAATGCTCCCTCTGTCATGTGTGAGTATTGGACCTGCCTGATGCGTTAGGAACCCCCTTTTTTTTTTTTATTCACGTAAACAATCTAATGACAACAAATCTAATCAAGTATATCCTCATCATCATGCAAAAAGAGCTGTAGTAAGTCACTTTTCATCTAGGTCTTAAAATTGTCCATAGATTTAGCCTTCTGGGTGGTCTCAGGTAAAAGATTCCAGTATTTAACTCCTATACAATATAGACTGTTCTTATACCTTTCATGGTTGGGTTTTTTCTGGGTAAGTATTACTTTATCTTAGCTTCAAGTATCATAGGTATGAGTCGACTCCAAGTGAGCAGGATCTAGTGACCACCATTTAATAATATTTAGTGTGTGGCTAACTCTGCGGAACTTAAGACTCCGTATTCTACATCGACTGAGCAGTTCAGTAGTACTAACATCCTGTGGTTTCCTTACTTTCAAGCAACACCTCAGCGCATGGTTGAAATTTATAAATTTCTTCATATTGACTTACAAAATCTGTAAATTCCAACACGGGAAGAAGCATCTGCTTCACTCTTTTCAGGCTTTGCTCGAAGTTAAGAAGATACCGTATTTTCAGAATTAAAATGATTTTAACCTAAATTCATTAATGATCTTATTAAACTGTTGTTTAAAACTCAGTTTCTTATCAATTATCACACCAAGGTATATCATTGATTCTACTGACTCTAATAGATTACCGTTGATGTAAATATCTGGCTTGTGATCATTACTCTTACGCTTATTGCTGAACCAAATTAATTTACTCTTATTATAATTTACAGTTAAATGGTTATCACAAATCCATGAGTCAAATACAGATAGGTCAGCCATTATGGTTGTTTCTATTTCACTGGTTGTTTTTCCTTTTGTATACAGGACAAGATCGTCAGCATATAAGATCATCTTTGAATTAAGGTTAATGTCTTTCAGAGAATTTATGTATATTACGAAGAGGATTGGGCCAAAGATTGAACCCTGCAGGACTCCAAATGTGACTCGTGTTTGTCTTCAGTTATTAATTGTACCTTTGTCCTTTGTTGTCTTGAATGTAAATAATTTTGAATTAATGATACTAGTGCTACACCAAGTTCAATAAGTTTGTTTATTAGGATTACGTGGTCGACACAGTCACGGACTTGGAATATAGGTCCGTGACACAGTCAAATGTTTTTTTATATCAAAGAAAATTCCAATAGCTAAATTGTTAGAAGGATTGTTACCATGTCATTCATGAAAATATAGAGTTCCTCCGGAGGCACTTTTTCCCTGGACCCCTTGCCATCTTCACAAATAGTCTCAGATCAGTAACTATCCTAGTCCTGAAACAAAATCCAAGAGACATCTTGAATAATGTATAAAAGCCAAGTGCTTCTGTGGGCTTTGCCCCCTGCACCCCCAGATTTTGCCCCTGGAAACGTGGCAATCTTCCCATGTAGTCTAAGGTGTGAAAGCCCCTATGCAAAAACAAAATCTTGGATACAGTAAAATGCAAGTTTTTTTACCCCTGGGAACGGCTTTGCTGTTGGACCCCTTATTGCATTCCAAGATAGCCTCATTGTATGACCTCCCTCCTTGAAATTAAATCCTGGATATAGCTTGTATAATTTCTAGCATGCAAGTGCACCCAAGGGCTTTGCCCCTGGATCCCTAGAGAGGCACTTTGCCCCTGGACCCATTGCAATCTCCCCAAGTAGTCTCAGATCAGTAACCATCCATCTCCTTGAAACAAAATCCAAAATGCAGCTTGTATAATGTACTTCTGCAGGCTTTACCCCTGGACCTACATTGGTCGATGGGGCTTTGCCACTTGACACCCACTGGTCTTCCTAGGTAGTCTCAAATATGTAATTCTCCCTCCCTGAAACAGAATCTTGGGTACAGCTTCTATAATGTATAAAATCCTAGTGTTTCTAGTGGTTCTGCCCCTGGACCACCAGATGGGTTTTGCAACTGGAACCCTGGCAATCTTCCCATGTAGTTTCGTGTGTGTAAAGACCCTTTCCCTAGACAGGGGCTCTGCCTCTGACCCCTGGCAATTTTCCAGATGGCCTCAGGTGTGTAACCCCCCCCCCCCCCCGCCTGAAATTAAATCCTGGGGCTTCCCCCCTAGATCACAAGGAGAGATTATGCCACAGGACTCCTAGCAATCTAGAAATATAATTGTTTCAAAGAGCTTCACCCCCTGGACCCCCAGGAGGAGCTATATTGCTGGAACCCCTGCCAATCTCTCCAGGTATGTAGCCACCCCCCACCCCCTCCTCCCCACCAACAAAATCTTGTTCCAGGATGAGCTTGTATAATCTATGAAATACTAGTGATTCCATGGGTTTTGCCCCCTGGACTTTAGCTTCCAGACCACCACAGGTATTCCCAGGTTGTCTCAGGTGTGCTTACAACTCCCCTGCACAAACTCAAATCCTGGGAACAGCTTGTACCATATGTAAAATCTAAATGCTTCCCCAAGCTTCACCTCACAGAGAGGTCCAGGGGAATCGAATCCCGAAATATAATAATATAGAGACATGGTTAAGCATGTGATCCACCAAAATAGACCCAGTAGAAGGTCAGCAGATGCTCCGGCGACAGGATTTTACCTTTTACCGAACTCAGCAGAATGTCCTAGCTAATCCACCGAAAACCCGTATTTCCAGCCGACCGGCAACACACGATGCTCACATGATGCCCCACCCGACACTCTTGAAGCAGCAGCGGTGTGTGGACATTGGCACCGCATCGTGGACGTTGGCCGCATTTCATGCAGTTATCAGGTCCTCCGCTCAGGCGATAGGCAGTACAGCGGGCGGCCAAATATTACGATGCTCTGAATCTGCAAAAGCCACATATCAAGCGGAATGGAAGTCTAATTGAACAAATTGGACGTTAAACTACCCTAAACAAACAAAAGTGGAGTGGTGTGTCGCTGTGTTGGGATTTGTATGGGAATGGTCAGAGAATGTCAAATAACTGCAAAATTCCATGTTAAATCGAACAGTGAACATAAATAAAGATAAAGCTTCATGTTATGAATGTGTGTGGCATGCTCTGCCGCTAAAATTCTACCCAAACTACCGTCATTGCCAGAGTTGTCAGTCTACGCTTGCCCGCTTGCTTTCCCGGGTAGCTCCCTGGCCCTGTTGGTGGCCTTCTGTCGCCGCGGGTCCCAGTAGAGATCACGGGCGAGAGCTCAATGCAGACCCCGGGAAAGCCTTGTCGGCTTGTTTGCTGGTCGGCTGAAAATCAAGGGAATCATTTTTTTCTAGCCAACTGACATGGAATCCAACAATTATGCAAATTAGGTTGGGTCAACGCTCAAGAGATGTTGATCTGTCGGCCAGAATATTTGATGGAACAGCAAAAACAAGGGCATTTGGAGCCAACAGTCAGTCGACGACAGTCGGCGACGCCTGACAGAAGACCAACAGACGAGCCGACGCTTGCAGGCGACAGGCTTTGAGAGACACGACGGTGGGCCAATGGTCAGCGACAAGTGTCGTGGGTATTTAATTTGCTGATCCACTAAGGAGATAATTTCAGGCAACACACATTTTGGGATGACAACTGTCACCGACTGTCACATGATGACCATATGGTCATCTGTCAGCTCTAGCTGAGGCTTGGTGGATCACACGCTTTAGTGTGACTGAATTCCATCTGTTCTTCGATATTTTGGTCAGAAATACTCACCAGGTTTCTTAGTTCCTTCTCTCTCAATTCTTGAGCTTGGGGATTTTTTTTTCAGTAAGCTTAACGACATTAGAAATCGCCGGCTGGCGTTCTTCCTTACATATGTCAAACAGGTAAGTAACAAGACTGAGATACAGCTACACAGGACACTGTACAGGACAAATACAAAGGACAAGTACATAGACACTTAAATCAAGCTCAACGTGTACTTACCTATGAGAAACACTTAGCCAAAGTCAGCATATACGATCTTTTGATCATACAAGAACATGCATTAATGATCTTATGATCATTCAATAATTATAAATGAGATTCTGCATTCTACAATATCAAGATCTGTCAGTTATGATAGCCCCAGATTCACAAGTTCATCTTTTATTCTGGCCTTAAATAAGTCTCCCCTAGGTAGTAATTGGGTTTCGCAATTTAATAGATTCCAGAGTCTATTACCTTGGTACAAAGGCGAATTTACATATCTATTACCATTTGGTTTCTTTATTTTCAGTCTCACCTTATTTGCATTCTGTGTGATATTGTAATCATCTATTACACAATTGTTCTGCGTTTCACTCCACCACTTCATAATGGAAAGCAGGTGGGCTGCTCGTCTAAATGCTAGTGTTCTTATTTTACATTCACTGTGCAGGTCATCATTTGATATATCCCTTGGATCCTTAATATTTGATACCACCCTTAGACCTTTATTAACCAAAGTTTGTATCTTATCAAGTAGCTGTTTATTTAAAGTACATTGTATAATATCCCCATATTCAATTACAGGAAGTAGCATGTGCTTGACGATTTTCAGGGCAGCATCTTTTGTAATATAACGTCTGATTTTCCTAAACTGATGTAGTTTAAAGCTAAAATCCCTAACAATTTTATTAAACTGTGCGCAAAAGTTGACTTTGTTATCAATTAAAATTCCCAGGTTAACATACTGATCTACTGTCTTAAGTTCATGATGCGCTATACACACAGTTCTACTTTTATCACAGTTGTGTTTATTGCTCACCCACATGATCTTAGATTTTTCATAGTTTATCATTAAACAGTTTTTGCAATCCAGTTTTCTAAATGAAGTAGGTCTTCTTCCATATCAGTAATTAAGTCAGGTTGATTATTTCCATGCATCACTAAGACTAAATCGTCTGCATATAAAAAGGCTTTCACAGATCTAAGCGTGTTCAATAAGTCGTTAATAAAGATAATGAACATTAGCGGTCCGACCACTGAGCCTTGCAGCACACCCGATATCATTTGCAAGTTTCCAGACAGTTTGCTATTTACCTTAGTTTGATGAGTACGATGACAGAGATACATTTCAAGTATATTAACTAAATTATCCCCAAATTTTAGTGCACTGAATTTTTTTAATGATAAATTGTGACTGACGCTATCAAACGCTTTACGCAGATCTATAAAACAAATTAACACATGCTCTTTATTGTCTAATTGTAATAAAAGGTGGTTGGTTGAGGAAAAGATGGCTTGTGCAGTACTACGACCCAGTAGAAATCCGATCTGCTCCTCAATGATAATATTGTTTCGATTCAGATGTTCAAGTATTTTCATATGAAGAAATTTCTCTATTAATCTCTATTAATTTCGAAAAAGCCGGAAGTACAGTTATTGGGCGCCATTTTTTTAAATTCTGTTGGTTCACAACCCCTTGGGTGTAGGTGTTATAATTCCATTCGTAAGATTTCGTGGAAAAGTTTCTTGCCTAACTACGTTATTGGTAATTTTTACTAACAATGCCAGATGAGCTATTGATAAACGCTTGATAATTTTGGTATTTATCCCCTCTATTCCCGAGCTTTTGTCATTGTCCAAATATTTAACAAAACGAAGCGCAGTTTCTTCATCTATAATCATATTCCCCCAGTCAAATTCAAAATCAATAGTTCCAACAATTAAATCTGTATCCCATAGTGGAGAGTTATCTGGTAGGGTATTACTTATACCTGCTGTATTGAAGTATGTGTTCATGCGATCTTCTAGTGCACCGTCACATCCTCCTTCCTTCTCCGGAAAAGCGGTATTCGGCTCCGAGTCTCCTCCCCAACACGAATTTATGTGCCTCCAGATGCGTTTTGGGTTGTTGATATCATCATGTGGATTCTTTTGAATCAATCTAGATCTAGCATTAATTATATCTCTATTAATATCACGCCTGAGCTTTCTTATCTCTCTTAATCGGGTTGCATATTCACTGCTGCCTAGGTCTACCTTACTTAGGGATTTTAAATTTTTTCCTCTCATGATGATATTGTCGTTTATATATTTTGGCAGTTCAAGACTTGCCTTCGATGTAATTGACTTACTTTTTAAGGGGCAAATTTTTTCAAGTTTATCATAAAGATTAGTATGAAAGTGTTTATAGGGATCCACGTCTTCAGGTGGGTTGATATAATCCGAAATAATTTCATTAATTTTTTCATATGTTAAATTTTTTGTTATAGCATCTGCCTCTGAGCTTGCAAGGTCCTAGGGCTACATTTTGACAGTTGAGATTTCAAATTGATATGATTATAATTGGATTACACAACTTTGTACTGCAGCATATTCTGCCCATATATGTATAGATAAAGGTCAAGCTTCATGAATTAAAAGTAAAATATCAAGGCTTCAATGGTGAATGCCGCCATAAGAGCCTTTTGTCTGGTTGACCATTACAGGTATTCTCAAGACTTTCTCAAGATTCAGCTTTTTCTCATTGGTAGGCCTATTAAAAGCCATCTGCGCCATCCCACTTGAAAGATGGAATTACAAGAATTAAAAATTAACCTCTAGTATAAATATGTATTCTTAAAAAAAGTACATCGGAGTAAATGATATAAATAATATACGATGATTGTGTGGATAGGCGGTCGTAATCCACGAGGGGTTGACGCGTAGTAATACATTTCTTTGCTCTATAGCAAAAAGGGACCATTTTCCCGTATACCACAGCTGTGAGACAGTATACCACAGATTTTTAGAAGGAAACTCACGAGAGAGCAGTCAAACGAGGTGGAGTGGGGACCGAGGTATTCTCATCGAGTAGGTTTCTGATTTTATCTCACCCCGTATAACATCATTTATTGATGAAATAACTCTCCAAATTAGCCATTGAGTATTAGCAACGAGTATACTCGTTGGTATTAGGTACACTACCTTCACGGCCGTGGCGTAAGAGTTCCTAACGGTAAGCCTATGGAGAAAAATACCGTGGTGAGATAAGAATCCGTATACCACAGTTATGGTATCTGATAAATTTTAAATAATGGGTCGTGGTTTACTCAGTCCCTATACATTTTCAGTGTGGTCTTTGTATACCATGGATAATAAACACAATTCCTAGCCTAATATGTGTTCACACCACTCCCGGCTGAAATGATACACCGCCACGACTCTGCAGGTCGCCGCTATTGCCCTCTGGTGTGAACACGACACATTTCTTATCTTGATATCCGTACATTATACGAAGTTACCTATATTATCCACATAAGACAAAACCGAATCAATTATATAACTGATCTGATAATCTACTGACGGGAGAGGTGGGAGAGGCCAGCATGATGCTGTGTTTTCAAGCCTTGGTTGGGTCTCCACTTCAACTGCTTCTACCATTATTTAACTAGTTGGTCTTCAGTTCCTTATCATCTCACCAGGTAGCGCAGCCGTGGTTCCACATTTGTCAGTAGAGGCCTTTGATTACGCATAAGATTAACTCTGTCGGTAGAGACTGGTCTGTCTTTAGGTTTCTTCAATATGTTTACGATAATTGGAAAACATGATATTATGTTATTGTTAATAAGAATATACTCTGTACTCAATTATAGTAGCACTAGAGGCCATATTAGGGAACTGGTGTTCTATATTCATCTCTTTGTGACACTTTGATTTGCTCTACACTGCAATTTCTATCATGCAACTAAAGCAAGTGGGGCGGGGGGGGGGATGACCATTTGACCATGAAAATCCAGCATACGTTCACTAAATCAAATACATGCACTTACTGTTATGCACACAATATTATGTTTTACATTGAATGGCGCGGGTCGTCTTTATGTTGCTGGTGATTTGGTATAATTTTATGTACTGTATAACCCTTATCAGACACAGATTCCATTTCACCGTGATGTTATTTGGGAGTAAAATAAATCACCCACACACCTCAGAAGACTGGAGAACTCGCCCCCAAATGAATTGGTGCCGTTTTGATATTTGATTTCCCCATATTGTATCAGAACAATCGTTATTTATTTGTTTATATGAGGTATGTAGTGTAAAGAAAGAGCATCACGTGGAATGTAATTGTCGTATATATTTCTATACCGTTACTGTAATTACAAGTAATTATTGTCTGCAAGTGAACATTTATGTACATATATTCGCTTAATTATCTTGAGACTCCTCCTACAGGCAGAATTTTCCCTTAAGTTACGGGTGACTTCGTTCCGGTGGAGTTCTACAGTTTATCCTACCCCTAATAAAAACGCCATAGGCTTAACATGGGATTTGTTTATTTCACGGGTGTGACATAAAGTGTTGTTTATGCCACTACTTTCTGACTGAAAAAAATATGGAAACGGGGTAGGATAAAATCTAGACGCCACTCGTTTGAGTTTGAGCTTATTTATGCCACGCATTTTGTTGGCTCCATAATTTCACGAGTGGAAGACAAGTGACATTACGGAGCCAACAAAATGCGTGGCATAAATAAACTCAGCCTCAAACTCGTGACGTCTCTTGATAAACTCCCACCTCATACTATCTGAACGAGAGCGGCAGCGGTGTCACCTGACTCATCACTCTACACCCCAAGGTCCACCCCGCACAGGTGAGTCACACAGTCACGGCAGTAATACAGCGCAGCGATACGGTCTCGGTGTGACTGAACAGAAGTAGTCCGGAAATCTGCGTGTCCGTGTCCTGTACGAAGAACCTCGGAGACAGAAATAGATTCATGAAAGGAGATGCACATGACAACGGCATGATTTGTCCGCTAATGATACTGAGAAACTATTTTGACATCATATACAATTTGAATTAGTAGAATTGAGCATTATTCCTGATATCGTCAACAGAAATGCTACTCCCAAAAGGGTGAGAATTAATCATTGTTCAAATGTATTTATGTTATTTTCGTAAATGTAAAGAGAGAGAGAGGGGATATGGAAGTTCTATGTTCCATTAAAGCAGATAAAAGTTGGTATGCATCATACATAACATATACAAATTCATAACGGGCTGAATCACTGCAAGGTGTCTTCTCACTATGTGACCGTCTCTCTTTCCCCGTAAATCATTTCCAATAACGGGTCTACCCCTAATTTGATGTGTATATTGGTGATTAGCTGTTAATAACAATTTAGGAGTCTAACCAGGTTCTTTCATACCTTTATTTCCTAGAAAGGGACGACGCTACTGGCATGTAGTTACATACCTGGCCAACAGATGGCTACACTGTTTGAGCCTCCTCAGTCGTCGGGCGCCATGCTGACAAATAGGCCTACATGCACTATGCAACGTTTTTTTACTATTCGTGGCGCCTTGACTTCTGGAATCCTGGTTGCTGAATCTGACCTGTTTTTATTCAATCTATTACGAGGTGTAAAAGATCTCCAGTTAGGGGAATTTGCACTTGTAATTTGCAAGTCTACAGTGGGAAATACTCATATGACTTTTGATGAATAAATGATGAAAACCTTCTGAATTCTTCACAAGGATTAGGACCACTATGGATGGCTGCGTTTCGCTGCCATTGCTGATGTCGATCTTTCTCAGCATTGCATTCACATCCATTTAACAATTGTTACTGACCCTCTTGTTCCGCTAGCCTCAATAGGAATTCTATGCTTGACCTATTTAAAGCCCTTGTTAAAAGGTCCCCACCAATGGACTGGGCATTTATACGCTGTGTGTGTCCAAATTTGGCTTTAAACCCAGATTTAGCCGCATATCGGCTGCGGCGGCGGGCGGCGGGCGAGACGAAGGTTTACTTTTGGTATTAATGGTGCGCGGCGGAGTTTCCATTGAGAGCGGCGGGCAGAGTGACGACAGGCGCCGGGGGGCGGGGGGTGCGGCGGTCACAGCGGGCGGCAGTAGACGTGGGTGGGTACGGGCAGGTACACCAGGCAGGTAGCACGTGCGTGGGGGCCACCTCTCCTGTATGCACACCTGAGAGGATCCCCTGGAGGTAGACCCTGACCGAGGTGTGCGCGGCGAGTGGTTTTCACTCGGTGTTAAAGCTGACTACGGGAGGACGCCCGGTGGGTGTATGCAGCAGACAGGTATTGACAGCCGGCCGGCCCTCCCACAATCACAGCCTGTGGGTCGGGGTTTTACAGGACACCACGCAGACGTCAGCACACTATTATACTACTCCAGGTGACCACCATTAAAGCCAGGATCCCACACGCTGAACATTAAAGCACCGTACCCAGTGCCTACCCGACGCTTCCCGTGGTGAGTAGTTTTATTTTTAACTCTGGGTCCTGTTTGTCTCGCATTCACAGTCTAGGGTTGGGATGAGAGACTGTCCTGTCTGCGGCTGGCTTTGTTTGCTCGACACGGTAACTGGGCAGTGGTTGTTAACAGTAAACCCTTAACTGCAGAACCTCTCTCCCTGCCTCCACCACTACCACCACCAGCCATGTCCCCCACTCCTCCCCACCTATTTGTTTAATGTCATGCACACCTGGCACAATGTACGGACCATCTGTATTGACCTATGTCCAAGCAGGTCAAGAACCCCATTTCAGCCATCCAGACATATATATTTTAAGTGTATAAACTTTGTCATACGCAATAGACTAGACGTCTCGGCGTCAGCGGTAGTGGCTGATACACGTAGAGACATGGATGGATTTGACACTCATATGTGCATGGTAGTCATACCTCATACTTTAATATAATAATCTCTGCCTGTGATGCTTATCCAGTATATTATTTCCTCCAAATCCCAATCTTCCCTCTCTGTATTTAGCTCTTGCTTTGATTAACCAAATTCAGCTATCAAAGTCGACAAATAAATCCTATTCAACCTTATCACATCATAGCGTAGTTACTATTCAAACTACATGTTATCTGAAAGAATATGCCAAGGTTAAGTGCCCCACCACCACCAAAAACAACCTAGGGATTCCTAAGTCGGTAAAGAAAAGCTTCATAAAAAGAAACGACAAAGAATCTTCAAACTTAGTGGCAGTGATCGTGCTATATGGGTGCGTCGTTTCTGAGAAAGAATCATTCCATGATTTCCAATCATCTATCAGTTTTTTTTATCATCATCTATTAATCAATATAATGATATAGTATGATCATGTCTTAACCTCTGGTACTCACGGATGTGGTTTGGTGAATATCACCGCCTATTCCTAGGGGAATCCCTCTCCTTATGGTCCAATGACCGCATCACACCATTTATTATCTATGTTTAAATAGCCGTAGCACCGTATTCCTTCACATGTTGAGGTACAGGACCTGTGATACTTTCAACATACGAATACATGCATGTCATGAAGTATAGCAATAGCAACACCGACTTCCTTTAATTCCTGAAATAAAGACCCAGCAAATCTGAACGGTAAATATGCAATGGCACTCCTTTGACCGATTGATATGTTTTTATAGCAGATCTTTCGGGTTAAACGCAGGAATAAAGCATGGCTAATTAATCGAATCAAGGACTGGGTTTATCGTCTGATATGTAACAATGCAAAGTTACTCCTCTGCTCTTTACCAATAGGGCAATCCTCTTATGGCATTAATCACCCTTTCTCAAAGGAATAACTACTTATCATAATTGAGTGTTGGAGAAACTATGTTGATCAACTATTGTAACCTACATGTAACTATGCAGAAATAAGCAAACACTAGTACTACCGAAAAAGAGGTAATATTTTCATTTTAGAGAAATATTGCAGATCACATGCATGAAAATAACTGAATTGATGATTATTTACAAGCAATTTAAACTGCGATTACCGTTTTCCTGGATACCTGGAAACAAGGGTATTTTAGGAAAGCATGTTGTGTTCGTTATATACTGTAATATTATATTCTATGTTTATACATGTGCATGTCTTGTGTGTGCACATATATCTAACCACGTATTGATAACCGATAATATCATTAGTGGTCATTATATAAGGTTTATAGTGCACAAATCGTAACATCACAAAACTGAATGACCTGCCCAGGATCTGGTTCATAACGTGTAATGCATTCAATCGATTGAAGCAACTGCCGACACAACGTTAGGTGAGGCATACTCATGATACACATGGCAGGGATTACATCGGATCAGAATGATAATTAGAGTTTGTATTCATGATTGATATAGAATTATAGCCCATATCGATATTTCATAGAGCATTTTAATGAACAAATTGTTTTGGTTATTTATTGGAGTTGTCCCCCTTATGCAAAGAAATCTATCACACAAGGGACCTTCAAATATGTCATTTTACATGACAATGACATAAATGTACTAATTAATATGAGCGTAGTATATATTGCCACCTTTTTTTGTCAAATTGATATTCCCTGTGGAGTTTAAGATTGAAATCTATCTGAACTGCCCGTCATTGAAATGTGATTACCAAAGCATGCATTTATCACTCAGGCATGTCGAAATTACCTTATGTGAGTTCACATGAAGAAGAATTCCCATGGGGGATTGAGAGGGGCATACCGTCCTTTGTCCAGCCCGTGGGAATAGATTTAGGGAAGGCAGGGTTGAATAGGGTGTATAGGACTCCAGATGGTTATCAGTGGACCACTACGTGCATATTGTATTGGCTGGTCAGTGTACTATTAGATTGCATGGGCATTCTACATGAATATTAGCGTCGTTAGTTTACATGTCGAACACTCGGTGTTAGATATGCGTGGCCATATAAGAAAAGGCATGTACTCTCAGTGAATGTATATTCATATCGGAATGACTTTGAGATTAAAAAGAAAAGTCACACGCATGCTATTAGCACCTGACCTTCGATTTGGTGAGAGGTAGCCTTGGGAAGACTTTCGAACTGGAAAATAACAAGATATCCCTGAGTCTTGGTAAAGTTCTCAAGTTCTTGTGCATGGAAATCCTATATGGTTGATTTAGAGGTTTATGATGAGACGTAATGGAATATTTATTACAATTTATCTGCATGTTCATTAAACTATGTGTAACATAGCTAACATTTGATAGAGGGCAATTCACTCGAGCAAGACTTACTACTTACATGGGATACCACCCTTACGCGGTCTGACCTTTAGCATGGTTTTTTTTTGGTAGTACTACGTTGTTTTTTCTTTTGATAAATTTGAGCTAATTGTGTTAAACAAACCAAGTGAATTGGAATATGCTCTTTACCACCAGAAGGAGGTATAGGAATGATAAACCCCAATCTCGCCGATAGGTACAAGTGACCTGGAAGTTTTAACATGATCTGCAATCCACCGGGGCATCATTTCGCGACATTACATAAATCATTTATAGGAAATGTCGCGAAGTACATTAATTTCTGATCCAAAAAAAATGTAAACAGGCGAGTTTCCGATATTTTTGTTCGGGTTGGAACATAAGACTTACAGATTGCAGAGACGTATCTGGATTCTGCCCCACACTGTTAAAGGGGCATTTCCCATTCTTTGGTGACCTGTGGGTGGTATATTATCGAACCGGACCACTACTGCTGAGTGGTTGTAGATATCCGGAATCGTCTCAATTCAGGTTAGTGGTTTTGATCTTTAGGAACACAGTGTATGTAATCATATATTCGTTGATAATTGTTCTAGTTCATAACCTTCCTTTATCTTCTCAAATATGGCTGTAATGGGCCTGGGAACCTCCCACCTATATTCTTCAAAAGTCCTCACCTGACTGGGACTATCTGGAGCTGGGGAATAAGTAACAACTTTCACTCCTGCTGCGAGTAGGAACCACGCTTCTGCCTTACTCTGTGTCAACCATCGGTAGGCTTGACCATGTATATATCCAAGCGAGGAAAAAACTTTTACATGGTGTTAGAGCCTTGTATGTATATGTGTATATATATATATATATATATATATATATATATATATATATATATATATATATATATATATATATATATATATATATATATATATATAGGGGCACGTTTGGCGAGCCGATTTCCTCTGGAGATATTGGAGTTAAAAGTGGGCTTCCAGGGGATGGAGAACCTATTTCGAAGGACAATCAGAAATGCGTGTTCATTATCATGGACAAGAACGAATCAACAAACAATTATAGGGCAACCCACATGTGCAGTGGTATAGTTCATGTTAACATATGTTGATGTAGGATTTCCATTTTACACGTTTTGAGCCCCACAAATAGAACAATGCCTGGCAGCAGTCTCAACCTTACCTAGGCTGACTACGGGAACCAGCTATTATATGACCTCCTTGCTATCAAGATGGGATCGAGCCCCCCCGGTCTGGCTTCCTCTGCTTTTATTTGCCTGGTGTCGAGTAGGATCGAAATAGATTGTTAGTGTAAAACGTTCGTGAGACGTTTTTAATACAGAAAGAGGCCTTTAGATAGGTCGTCAGTCGTACACATATAATCTATCATTTGATCTACAGCCATAATCATATTTCAGTTTATGGGATACACGTACATATATTTTGAAGCATAAACAGTTCATAGTCTAAAGATCAATATAGAGCATCCTTAGCCATCGATAAGACATCCGTACACACTTGTTGCATTGGATGATATATTCCGGCTTCATAACCTTCACAACCATTAGCGAAATGAAGTCATTACCAAGGATGTGGCACAACAATAATTGCCATTTCCTTGAAAATTATGTGCAAATACTCAATGGACGCTTGTGATCTTGCACTGGTATTTAGAGAATAGTTTGCTTAAGGAAAGACGAGGTAGAGGAGCTGGCTAAGTCCTAAACGAGGTGGATTACAATGGTACATGTACAATAGTAATTGTTTGTGCTCGGTCCCTAAAAAACATAGGGCGTATGGTTGTCAAGACCAGCTCGACACCACACATCCTGATGCGGTCATGAAAAATGAGCATTAATGACACCATGGGGGTGGGGAGCAGCGAGAGGGCCACCAATTTTTCACCCTACTTGTCGCCAGTGGTCATGGCACCGGCGGATAGCACGCTTTGGGTGCACGCCATCTACCAAGCAGATATTTAGTTTTATTCCCTACACATATGTATGTATCAGTGTGTAATGGTTGCAGGATAAATTGAGGCCCAGATGGAGAGTGTATGCATCTATTTGTTTTTATCTCGTGCCATCTCGTCTGATGGTCACGTGGCAGTCAATTATCGTCTGGATCCGCCACTAATTTCCGGCCGCCACCACACTTCAGCATGCAGATGCAAACGTACTGAAAGGAATGATGAGATTTTTTCTGCTGCAGGCTGTTTTATTTGTGGTCATAGTCTACTGGTCATTTGTTTAGATATGATCTTCCGAGGCCCGTAAGGCATTTCTGGTCATTATATGCGGTTCAACATGAATGGAAACCACTGACATGTATCTATGGGTGTATTCATACATTTATCAAGGCACGTAATGAGCAGACATCGAAATTGTTGTCAATAAAGGGATAGGGAGTGCAATTTGTTTTGGTTGTTAATCTTTTTCTTCTTTTTCATTTTCTTTGTCTTCTCTTCCTCCTTCTTCTTCCTTCTCTTATTCTAATATATTCATGAATATATAAAGTGAATAAGGCCCGGCGTCCACCTACTACGATATGGCTCCGATATGGTCTACGATGCACCTCCCGATAAAAAAATCAAAATCGCGTCGGAAGGTTACCTGATATCGGGGCAGTTGACCACGTTTCTGCGATTAGACACCGATAAAGACCCCATACAACCCGTGGTGAATTGGCATGTCTAGCCATATGTCTACGATTTTGCACCTTCCCGATATGGCACCGATTTTGACATTTTGTATCGGTGCCATATCGGGAGGTCTACGATTCTATCTAGTAGGTGGACGCCGGGCCTAACTGTTATCATTACGACGATAATGTTAGTCACCCATGCCATGCCATTGTCATCACCATCACCAATACTAGAGGATACTGGACATTGAGGTATTAAGCTAATGAACCTGAAGTTTGATGTAAAACAACTACGTAAGTCCCTTAACTAGTAGGGCCCTAATTGAAGAACGGCTCTGATGCCGAATTCGGTGTATTGTAATTAGTACAAGAACCCAAGAATAAAAATTGTCAAAAAAACTAACTTATCATAGGAGATACAGTAAACGAAGTTTGGATTGATTGGGAATAAGCGAAACATATTGGATCGAAACCTATAAAACTTGGCACAAACATATAGCATCGGTAACGATTTATAAATACCTAGGTACACCAGTAGATCATAAAAGGGAGTTTACGTAACAGGTTGATAACATCACTTCAGATTTTGTAATGAAACTTTTTATACTTGGAAAGATAAGATTTTTCCTAAATGAAGAAAATAGTCTGAAGTTAATGATGCATATGATGCGGCCGATATTAGAATACTATAGTACAGTGTATTTTTTTCCACCAAGGGTAACAGGGATAGACTTTGAAAACTTGTAAATAAAGCACTGTGCATCGTTTGTCCAATCAAAAATCAGGACAAAGGCGTTCATTATCTGCAAGCAAATTACGGTCGTTAGATTTAAGGCGCAAATTATAGTTGTTACAATTGATAAAATAGTGGTCTAGAGACAATAATAAAACCTATACAAATGAAAATCGAGACCTACGAAGCAACTGTAAAATAAAGCAGAAAGTCAAAAGGGAGAATACCCAGAATACCTACATTCACCGACCGATGTTTATTGGTAATTTTTTATGGGATGAATTAAAGAGTGAGATTCACCATCAACCAGGTGACCTAGGAAAAGGTAAAACTAGATGAATGTAAATGTAACTGTACTGTCCTTTTTTTAAGCAATTTTTATTAGGGAATATTGTGTGTACACAATCACCGAATTCGGCTATATAGCCGTCCTTTCAACCGGGCTCTAGCTCCATACTCCTCATTCTAATGGCGGGTGTTAAGCCGAATGGGCAGTGGGTACCATTTTTGTGCAAGTCTTTGGTATAACTCGACCACAGTCTGAACCCCTGATATCCTATGATCGAGGCCAACACCGCTACCACTTATCCACAGAGCTAAGTCCTATGCTATATTGTTCTGTTGTGTACATATTGTCGTGTATGTCCTTATTCAGGCCAAAATTGGAAGAACAAGTAAGGGAGTGTTCACTATTTATGGCAGGGGGTGTGTGGGTTTTGCTTGGTGAATCCTCCAAAATGAATCCACCCCCTCAGAAATACCTCCAAAGGAAATGCCCCCTCCCTCGGAAATACCCCAAAATAAACCGCCCCCCCCCCCTCGGAAATACCTCAAAATAAACCCACCCCCCAGACAAATACTCTGATATACATTGGCCCCCCCCCCTCCCCTAGGCAATAGCCTTAAATTAATTCTCTCTCATATACACATGTTTATGTATACATATAAAGTAATGTTAAATAAATAAGGCCAGGTGAATTCTGGTGTTCAAATTTCAAACTTCTATAATCAAATTCTTTAAAACACAGCTCTTGAGAAATGTGGACCACTAATGATGGTTTAGGAGCAATGACTGCAAACAGTTTTAGGATTAGATGTTCACCATCAGGAAGTGAACCCTTAGCCTGTCAGGACATGCTGATACAGTTGCTTATGTACCTGCTGCTCTGAGACCTATCTTAAGGGGGTGTACTATTGAGACAGTGGAGGCTCAAAAAGACAACTTGTATGTGCTAAGCTACATTGCATGGTGATCACCTGACATTGACCATTGAGCTGAGTATAGATACTAATACAGTGGAGCTGCACCGCATAAGGTCATGGAGCAATCTCCTAACAGTGGTATTGCCTTTGATAGTCTTAGCATATTCATGCACAATCTACATCCTCTAAAATCATTGCAGTTTTCTTGTGCAGAAAATTTTCATATTTTTCAGGTTTTTCATATATTTGAAGTTTTTAAAAGATTGTAAATACTAGTTTTGACACCATTATTGATAGTTCTCTGGTGTTTTGGTATCAACCCTACAAAACTCTATAATGAACCACTGTCACATTGTGGCTTAGGAAGTCTGCTGCTTTCTAATAGCTAAAGTTTTCAGTAGAGTATGACTCACATGGAGAGACTCATGTACTTGAGAGAGGTGTACTTTACATCTTTTCCCCAGTCTCCAATAATTTTCCCTCTCCAAAAATCTCAGAGCAGAATACTCATATTGAGTTTTTCCATTCTTGAAAGTTAATGGTGGATCAGATTCATATGGAAGGACACACCCAGTACATAGTCTCAGCCATGCTTCCTTTCACAAGGTACATAGTCTCTGACTTGCAGCTTTTTTCCATATGAATGCCTTGCTTGAGACTCAAGTGCCAGTGGCTAGCACCCAGTGCAGGGTACTTAGTCACTGGTGCAGGGACTTTTCCCATGTGAACATGTATGAGATCACACAAATGAGATTAGGGAACCCTCATCACCAATGGGAGGTATGCCAGTCTCACAAAAATCCAAGACTAAAGCAAAACCCATTTTTACTTTCAAAACATTGATGCCAACCTTTTGACTCCAATCCCAATAATATATCAAGTGGATCTTTGACTATTTGAAAGTATGACAATTCTAATGAGCTCAATCCAGAGAATGTTCTTGCATTGATGCATCTTTTGAAATGTCAAAATACAGTTAAATATTCTGCAGGCATTTTTGGGATTACCGATTGCCAAACCCAGGAAAGGATAGCCCAATATTTGGCACCAGAGCACAAGAAAACCCTTGTCTTGGCAGGTAGAATGCTATTACATGAATGCAGTCTATTACAGATGGTAGGTGAGTGTTCACCTAGCTTTTGTTACCATTTACAATCAAACCGATACTGCCAACTGAATTAATGAAGATCAAACTAATTTTTGTAAGATTCCTGTGAACAGTGACCACACAATGTCAGTTGGGACTATCTTTCCTCATATGTTGTTGGTCTGTGTACTATAAATATGTGTAGCAGCCAGATATCCATAATTATCACAGAAAATGCCATAGAAGAAAGTGTTGCAAAGGTTAGAAAATCTCTGGTTCTGATAACAGTTACTACATGGGCAGAATGCAGATTTTGCTCTTTTCTGAGGATGTCCTGACGGTCATAAAATACACTCTTGTAGAAAATTATTTGTTGAATTTGTGGTGATGAAGGATATCTGCTAACAAAATAAGGGTCATGAATAAGCAATTGAAGGTATTATCTCTCGGGTAAAGTTACTGCGGTGATTTAGGAGTTTGTTGAGTGAATTTCATCAAAATAGTCATTCATTACAGCAACTGTAATTTACCTCACATTTTCTTCAGGCAGCTGTTGTTTTATTAGGGTTTATTTGTTGAAAATATGTACCTTTATGATAACATAACAGATTACTCAGGACATAAATGACAATACAAGGACCTGCAATAACCTGGTGATAGTCTCTGCCTCAATAGGCCAACAATTTTGCTGCTAACTTTAGTAAGATGATCATTGAAAAACATTGCAATGAACATTATCTAAGAAAAGCTCTTGCATGGCAGATTCCAAAAGTATTAGTATAATGAGCCCCCACTCAACAGACATGGCACTGCCAGGTGTTACAGTACCTCATTTATTATCTTCTCTGCCACAAGCACTACACATATATATATATATATA
The DNA here is from genome assembly GCA_950022655.1 of Alentia gelatinosa. Taxonomy (NCBI): domain Eukaryota; kingdom Metazoa; phylum Annelida; class Polychaeta; order Phyllodocida; family Polynoidae; genus Alentia; species Alentia gelatinosa. The sequence goes on along the minus strand of OX465586.1, from coordinate 21,511,769 downwards.
TATATATATATATATATATATATATATATATGTAAATTTCTTAATTCTGTTAGAAGAGATCAGACACTATTGGCCTCTAAATTGTATAGATTATCCAAAATACACAGTTCTAGAACCTCTTATGTGGGTGAGTCACAAAAACATAAATCATTGAAATTGGAAAGCCCCCGAGGCAAATACTTTTAAATACACCCCCCCCCCCCAGACAAATAACCTTGTATAAACCGCCCCCCCCCCCCTGCCGTAAATAATGAACAGTCCCTAAGTCGTTATGTCTACTGTATGTCTAAAATACAATACAGGCTCAGCAAAAATAACCTAATTTAGAGAAACATTTAATCAGAAATAGTTCCACGTACATATATGCATATATATTTGACATATTTGAGTACATCATATTTCTATTTTAACCAATATCAATTGACGGGAATACAGAAGAATCTTCTCGTATCTCCATCCTACCTCCACCGACAATGATGAATTATGACTGGACAATGAACTTTCATCAGACGCTTTGATATAAGGCCAAACGGACAATATTGAAGCAAGCCCTGTCTATTGTTCTCTTTGGTCAAGCAACTGTCGCGTGTAATCCCCCACCTCCTGTATTGTTGAGTACATACCGAATGAGAAAATACTGGCAACTATCCCAGAGCTCCTGACGTCCTCTCTGGACGTGTCCCACGCCATACCTGTGGGTCGGGGGTGAGGGAGGGTTGGTGGGTGTGTGAGGGGGGGGGGGGGGGTGACCGATATGTCACGTGACCCTGCCCGCCCGTGCCCCTATATCTCGCCATGTCTGGGCCGTCTGTCCCCTACCAATAGATCAAACCAAATCGCTCATTTACCCATCATAGGACAAATCACACAACAGACATGGCAATGCGGCAGTGATGCCCAGAAAGGACATGTATCACGAGATGATCCATAAAAAAGATATACATTTCAGATCTTTATTTATTAACTAATGCTAAAGGTTGTTAAATCACATGTATATTGGATCAGGCCTCAGCATTTGACATGTGGAGAACTATTCTGGACTACTTAAGGACTTCTGTCAATTAAAAGAAAGGAAGAAAAAAGGACATGAAAAATGGTGAGGGTGGGCGGTCAGTGGCCGTGGGACGGAGGGAGGGTGGGAGTAGGGAGGTATGTCGGCGGTCTCTGCGCTGTGAGGGAGTGGGTGGTGGATTGTGGGAGACCGGAGGCTGGCCCCATGGGGGTGTAAGTGGGAGAAAGAGACGGGGACGAGGTAATTAACTCCCGTGACGAGTCTGCCCCAATGAGTTGGTCGCTGTCTGCTGGGTGGCCCTGAAAACGTCTCCGCGGGGCGGTCACGTGTGGGAGCTGCGGCCGGGCCCCCGTCCTCGCCAGCGGCCAGTCGGACACGGCGCTTCGTCGTGAGCACACCGCCCTCCACCTGGCACCGGGCTCTCTGAGGTTAACCTCTACGCCGCCTTCTTACATGGATCTCTGAGCGCGAGACAGACACATGTAGATGTCTACATGCACGCCGCTGTGTGAATACAAGTCTCACAAAGATATACCGCTGTGTGCCTTTAGAAGATACACCAGACCCCTAAGGTTAGTTTTACTTTAGGAATATTTTTCCATATCCTATATTTCACAACATAATATATAAAGAATGTATTGCAGGAGAGGCATGAGTAATAATGAGGAATGCAATATCATTAACTGTCTCAATCAGTGTATGAAAAGCACCATTGATGCCAAGGTAGACTGGCTTTAGTCTATGCAGTGTCCTACTCGCCTCCGCCCCCACCCTACCACCACCGTGCATCGCCCTAACCCCCCCCCCCCCCCCCCACACACACACACACACACTCCCCTGGATTTGAGTCCTAAACATGCATTTCATCCTGATTTATATTAATCAGTAAACCAAAGTTCATTATTAAAGACTTGAACACGTCTACTTCCAAGATAATAGTTTACATAATGATGTATATTGATTTGTAATGGATTCCAATTGCAATGTGTGGCTTAGTACGATCAGCTGTTAGCACTGTAGTACTGCTGTACTGTAGAAGAGTCTCTGGCATCCTAGAACATGCCATGTTTACTATGAGTGGATTCCTTGAAGGTTAAGCACTACAATAGGATATGGGGATCTAACCATATCGCCATCCTTAAATAGAATGCATGATTCTGGGGGATGCCTATCGGAAGTTGTGCTTCGTCTCATACACACGAGGACCCAGATCCCAAATGACACTAGAATCTATATCCAGACCGATAGAGAAGATGGATTTAGGATCCACACCCTGAGGTCATGTTTAACCTCGAGGATCACCGGAGATGTAATCCTACGAGGTCCTATTGGTACAAGAGCTGTCTGTCTTTACATATACATGGAGTGTCTGTGTTCACACCACGGCAACATCATAAACACACCCAACTTAAAGTGGCCTCCGTCACCAAAAATACCCAAGTACACTCCTCACATTCGGCAAGTGGCATTCGTTTTTGACCGGCTGAGTGGTAATAGACTCGTCAGTGGAGAATTTTTTCCCCTTCTCTGGGCACCAAATGCCATCAAGCCATGCATCCCAGGGATGGCAGGCAGATGGTAATAGCTATGTATTTTGGCACAACATGTGATATTAATCTCTAGTCTGGTATCATAATCTGGTCAGGGTATATCTGTTGGATAATAATGATATACAATCCGTGGGCAGGGTAACCTGCTCGATACATACACTTGTATTTATATAACTGAAATATTTATATATAAAATATCATTCCTATTTCATAATGAGTATGTTACATATTGTCTATACAACACAGCTGGTCATGTGCATTGACACGACCACTTGTATCACTATCAGATAGGTTAATGCTAAGTTCCGGTAACAATATGCAACCTACTCACTAAAGTCATTGAACAAAATAACAACTACGTATGCTTACCTTCCGGTATGGTCACACACTTTACATAAATAGGATTACTCGTAAATAAATACATCAGTAGAAAGAGCGGCGGACAAACGGCCTATATGGCTCACTGATTCGCTGCATCCGTTTCGTTTGAAGTTTGGGCGTACATGATGTGTTGACATATTGCCGGTGGTGGCCGGGTGTCCCCCGGTGTCTGCGACCAGTTACACCGTGACAGTGTCCACAGACAGATCCTCTAACACCCCCGAGGGATCCATTTACACCAGTCACATGATCAGAACAGCACGATGAGCAGGGCGATAGAGTCCATACATGTGAGTAGGTCTATTACTTATTATATCTGTCAGTAGGCTACTATATAGTGCAATATGAATAGGCGGTCAATGAAACATTACATGGATGACTCCCTATGAATCCTTCACTGAGCTCTATGCAACATGTCCCACTATGGCTTAAATACCATTGATGTTTCTGGCACTCTGCTCTGTCTCTGGCGAACCATCAAAGGTGAACCATCAGTGCATTGACCATGCCGAGGTCCGTGTGACAAGAGCGGGTCTAGGACCCACAAAAATGACGGGGTGGTGCATATATACATGTATATGTATCTATAATCTCAAATGCAGATAACCGAAACTATATGAATCTTTAAAGGTCCTTGCCACAAACAGGAGAGGGTATGAATCTATGATATATATGTTCCTAACGCAAGCCAGGCGGAACCGTGTTAACATCTCTGGATGGGATCACAGAAGGAGTATAGATAGACCGTTCATACAGAGAGAAATCAACTATCATCTCACGTCCATATATATACCTTAAGTGGCTACTGAAGGAGACAGTATATATGTTTTGTGAGAACAGGTGGTAGGTTTGTATTATCCCTTCAGGCGGAGATGTAGCCGGGGTATAATGGGTGTCTGTAGGGGTCTGTAAAGGTGAAGGAGGAGGTGGTGCTGTTCAGTGGGTAAGACCAAACCATGGAGGACGCTCAGAGATTCCGAGGCCACTCAACCACGTGGAGAAAAATAGATATGCGGGAAGGGAACAATCCCCCACATCCTCAGCGTGCTGTCTCCGACCTGAACTATTTATCACAGCGGAATGTCCAGCATAGAGCATACACTAGATCATGATGGGTGCAATCGTGATGATATCAAGTCGATGGTGATGATGGATTACTTTCACAGGAAGCGAGTGAAATCCTGTACGTGGTACTTAACCCAGTGAGCTTACAATATGTGTGGATACATCACAAGTCGAGGCCCTATTCACCTGGCGACATATTTATGCTTCACTGCTTACCTTTTATATCGACACCCTTTCAAGTGAATACCAACAGCAACCATATAACAGAGCCCCCTTTTATGTTATAATCGTACACGTTTTTATTGACCCGATTTCTTTTTTCTTTTAAAGATGGAGCCAATGAATAGTACCTTGAGAATTTCTAAAGTACACAGTCTGCGGTCCAGCCTCACTCTTCAACATTACTCGTCAAGTTCTTCACTTGCATATATCTGCTCATACCCCGGTCCCAATATATATCATCCATTCTTTAAGTCCAGCACGAATCCTTATAAAAATCGGTGTGGTGGGGAACCATAAACACGTACACATAAATGTATGGGTATTCATTTTATCTGTACGAGAGGCAATTGCAGACTGACCTACTTCGGGGTGACCATGTCACGCCGTGGTTGCCCAAAGGCATGGCTTTCGCGTTTGCATACGTCTCGGTGAACGTCTATGACTGTGTCTTATACTTATGCCAGGCCACCAGGGTCAGAGGTTATATCTACAATGTATTTGGAAATATTATAGAGGCGTTGGCTTGTTCGCATCCCGGTCACATTGACGCTCTGGAGGTGAACTCACGGACGTATATAGAATCCAAAGACACATGTATGTGTGTACATATAAGAAACTTAATTATATTGTCAGAAAACAGCTGCCTCTGGATCCCTGCGGACACTTCAAAGTGGACCCGATAATCTAGGCAATATTCCTGTGGAGTGTTTGGGTATTGTAAACAGTTGCCTGGGGCCATCTCATAAATAAGGCTCGACATTAATATATCGTACATGGCAAAAGAATGTTCTAAAATGCCCAGGATCAACAACATGATGCGCGGTCGCCATGGATGACGTCATCAGATTTAAAGATAAAACTGGTTAAATATAGCTATATACCCCACTTCATTGCCTGCCAGTTGGAGGTTTTGCTCTGATATCCTAAAATGGGGTCACAGAACGCTTAAATCCCATTTAACTGTATAGCTATATAGGATTACCATTTGTCCTTAATTGCATAATCTTTTAATATCACTGATAATTGCATCAATAGTGGTATTACATAAGTCATGCCACAGGACAAACAAGTGGGATATTTAATGGTATACGTCTTTGTATGTACATGTTCATGTAGCCTTGGTCATGTATGTATGTCATAGTGTCCTTAGCTATATACATGTAGTAGGGGAACGTTTAACCCACCATCCTCCACTTCAAACAGCACCCCAAACATACAAACATAGTGCCTGCATGATTGGTCTTTTTAGTGGATTTTCCGCATTTTATCGTGAAAATAATAGCCTCCCCCGCTTGAAGAAGAATTGACCTGGCGAATAAAGAACGAGTAACAGGTTTCAGTGATGGGTTAAGTATGTCCCCCGTGTATGTAGCCCGGGGTAAGTGGGCGGGCCTCTGAAGTGACAGGCACATCGCCACTGTGCGTGTTTGGAGTAAAAACTCGCCAAAAAATATAGACACACCACTACCAGAATCGCTGACCATTTTGTCATGAGATAGTGATGATTCAACAGCAAGTCATCTTTTGAGTAGTATGCTACGGTACGCGGAAGACCACAGTGTTGCGTGTAGATAAAGCATTCTCCTCTCCCTGGAGTAAGCATCTTCCAGTATATATACCTAGATACGTGCACCCGAGCATAGGCCCCTCCCCCTTGACCCCCGACCCCTGCCGCACCCATCACTCCACGTCTTCTTCAGCATTCTCCACACCTTTCACCCCCGACCGCGCCCAACGTGTTTTTAAAGACCCACAGGCAGGAGTTCCGGCATGAGCTGCGTATCTGTTTGTAGGCAACTCCAAGGTATCCATTCAGCGATCTGTCGCTTCAGCCCATTTCCTGGGATTCCTAGAACTGAGTAATACTTCCGGGAAATCACTCAATCCACCAGGGATGACGCTCACGCCCTGAATGGTCCTCCTTAATGTCTTTGGTAATGAGGCTCGTGGTGGGAGTCATGCATTGTGAATATTTAGCTTTCAGTCCCTTAACAAAAAAAGACCAACATGTGCAGATAGTATATGTCGTGGTAGGGTTAGGCTAAAATATTCGAAGGACTTTGTATGATACTAAAAGACATGCTAACTTGACTCACATATGCAGGTTAATAGTGTGCAGGTCAAAACTGTCCTACTGTCTACAACAGCTTACAACAGCCAGCACGAGGGTGTTTTATGGATGGGGGCAGCGGAATAAAACCAATTTGTCTCCTTAACCATGGTACATGCTGGCCATGGACTGTTTACTTGGCCGCCGAGCTCTGTTGACATTGTTGTCTATGGAGAAGACAGTCACTGTCGCTGTTAATGGTATTTTCCGCGGCACTGACTCACGGGGCAAATGCTGGTAAGTCGAGTTTCTGTGCGCTGGACCACCCCTGCAGGCGCCTGGCGTATTCTGTTAGGGGTGAGTCGTGAAATAGGCGCCATAGACATTGTATGTTAATCGCAAGACGTGACGCGACTTTACACGCATTGCTCACGTCTCTGAATCACGTGACCGGATTACTCTGCTCGTTAAATACATGTGTATGACGAGTAAATCCTATATAGCACGAAGCCTACAAGTGGGAGAATATGCACGTCCTTATGTATGGCACTGAAAACAGTTTTTGTATCATACATAATGAGAGTTTTCTTAACAATTTTATTTCAGACTCTCTGCTTGCCATTCCCTTGTAAGGACTCACAGAATAAATCGTAATATTCCCGCGAGTCAGAACTGAGTTAGGGAAGATAAACTTGCATACCTTACATATCTCATACTGTCTGTCCCTGCTACTACAGCGGGCATTATTGTGAGCACTCACAGATTATGCTATGCCGTTATCGACCTATAGTCCAGACTTGTCGTCTATTTTATTGGCCTGCACCTATCTATCACGCGAAGGTCCATGAAGACACTTATGATAATAATTACAACAAGAATCAGAATTCTTGTTGTGGGTTGAGGCCTAGTTGTAGCAGTGAGTTACATATTATTGCTATAAGATAGCAGTGGGTAGCATATCTCTGACATAATAACGACTGAGATAAAACTAGGGTGTCACACAAGGAGTATCATGATGGTCATAAGCCAGCTGATATTTCCCTGACAAAAAAATGTGCGATGATAGGAACGGTTTAGCCTCGTGATAAGAATGGTTGATGAATCTGTGATTGTGACTATTCGATTATAATTCATCTCTAACTCTGAGGAACTCAGCCGTTTGTCCTAGGCGTTTGGAGATGTGTTATTTTTCATTGCTGCAATATTACTGCTCTTCATAGACGACTGAATATTGGCTTTTTGTAAGCACTTCCAACCCTTGTCTGTTCATATTCGGAGAACGTATATCTATGTGTTACAGAGAGGAAATGACAGGAAACGCGATATCACCATTACGGATACATTTCCCTATTACCTTTATCTACACACACAGGTATACGTTTTTAAAGTATATCATATAAAACATATGCAAGGTCTATAAGATTTCGGCATGATATCAACACGGACGTTCAAGACCACAGTTCCAATACCCGAATCCGAGATATGCAGAAATGCTCAACGTATTCCTGAGGCAAATGTCTTTATATGTGGATATTTATGAGTCAGGTCCATTAACGATATCATCACACACGCAGTAGAACGTGCTGACTGACAAGGGGGTCATTTTGGAACCTGTTGATACTCAGTTTGAAACTATGCATAGCTGTAAGAACACATCTAGTGGGCGGCTCTAAAAAACTGAAGAATGTTCCGGGGCGCCTCAGACGGCGAGTCGTAAATACACATGTACGAGGGTCCATCTGTTTAAGACGTTATTGTCAAAACCCGCATGTCCACAGTTAGGTGAACTATGACTGCAGCAAATTACTTTTTAAACCACCCGTACCCCGTCATAGGTATGCACACATAGCGAATGTCCAGAGTCTGGGTCTGGGATTTTCTTTTGATGATCTGTTTGGATTCCCTGTTCATAGTGTAAATTCCAGGCTCAGATACCTGTCGACAGATAGTATCTTCACAACGGGTGAGTCCTGCCTTGTTTATACTACACCGCACCAGCCATAAGCCACGAATATGATATGTTCTTCGCGGGAAGAGGGGCCAGCAGAAATGTGAGTGTGAAAAAGTAGGTCGGTGGTCGCCAAAGGTGGGGGGAAGCCATGGGGAAGCCACAGAGAGAGGAAGCCACATGACACCTGTAGACACAGACAGTCTCGGGGCCAGCCCAACAGGTTATGTCTGGTTGGTGTAGCTGGGACCAGCAATAGGGGGAGTTGGGGGATAGGTTGTCCAGCCGAAGTATGGAGGTGGGCTATGTGAGAAAGGGGAGGGAGAGGAGGAGGCGGGGATCAGGGTCGTATGACGTTTAGCGCTTATCTGTCGCATCTGTATACCCAACCCGAACCCACATCCCTCCACACATCGCTTGTCAACACCCTTCACACTGGTATGACGCATACCTAGTCACCTCTTGATCCCCGCCCCATACCCACAAACCCACCCACCCACCCACCCACCCATATACCCACCCACCAGCCCCCATTCTCTCCCACCTTCTCCAATCTCCTCCGGAACACATTTCAGGGTTTGACACCACGTTCGCCCGCAGTTCAACCCTGTGTGTCGCCACAGTCTGACGTGCAGCGCTGCATATGAGAGAGAGAGAGAGAGACAATGCCATTATAGCAATGGGTGTTGGGGGCTGGTTCCGTGGCCCGTGGGTAGATGGCGCCCTGACGGACATCACCCGTCCATTCCTGTGGTAGGCTGAGATTGAGGCAGACGCTGAGACCACCTTGCTGATAGCGTCGCGCGTGCATAGATGCGCGACGGAGACTGACAGCTTTTCGCCCGGGGGCATGTTGACAGAAGGCATGACGCATCGCGGCGAGAGGGGTGGAACCGTGCAGCAGCAGGCAGCGCGCGACACACACCAGAAACACTGAATTCCAAGCCGCGGCCCTTCTCAGGGCATTCTGGACATACCAGGCGAATAGGAACTCTTTTGTTACGGAGTCTAAAGGCGTCTAGATCTTATCGGCGATCGACTAGATTCACAGACACTGAGCAGGAGCCACAACACACACTGAGCAGCTCCAACATATACGGCTTTCCTGCTCTATACCTCTGCATCCATACACAATCTCCATGCTGAAACCGTTTAGCCCTGTCCTCAGTGACCCTATTAGGATTACGTATCGATCCAAACACGACGTGGGACCCGGTTATGTCAGACGCCGTCCGGGGCTGAGTGGACGCCCGCGCGTCTTGGCTGCGTCCCTCTGAGGTAGGTCCGCTAGGTGGTGTCAGTGAGGCGTGGAACTTTTCCCGCCACTGCATATCGCGCATTCCTGTCTCCGTCAGTAAGTCACGCAGTGCACGCTTCAGCCGTGTGGGGTCGCCTCTGTTGTGGTTTCTAGGATAGCTGCGGCTTCCCGGTCGCGCTTCCGACACCGGTTTGACCCCAGGTCTCCCCGACCAGTCTGTCAATCAGGACTATTGTATCGAATGAAATGTAACATTTTAACTGTATGCATGATTCTCCCTACATCCTCCATGCCCATATTTGTATTACATTTGACAACACAAATATCTTATTAACATCCCACGTTATATCCTTTCCCAGAACAATATGTGTAATTATCTGTTTGTATATTGGATGACGGGCCACTGCTTTGTGGTTAGCTACCAGGTAGCTGAGTTTCAACATTACAATACGAGTAGCTCTTAGCAATTTAAAGAATGTCCTTCGCATGAATTAGTTCCAGATGTAGGCACGCGCTGTGGCTTCTGTGTATACTCACCAGTCACCCACCTCTTATTACTGTCGATCCGAATAGACCGCAGTAATCAGGCACCTCTGTCTCTTTTTTTAATAGATGGCATATTCGGATATCACGTTAAACTCTAAGACGTTATGTCACTGACGAATGTTATAAATCTTTATGACAACCGGGAATCTTTTGCCTAGCTAATATACAGAATATCTGTATGTTCTTATTTGGTAAATTATTATGGTAAATACTTTGACATAACTATTACAAATTTGTTTATGAAGATGTTTGATGAAATCATACATATCAATCAGATAAAAAGATCAAACATATGTTCAGGATGAAATTCATAAAGATTTGTTTTTTTTCCAAAGATATAGCGCCGGAGATCTACTTCAATGTGTCCATTTATTAACAATGCAGCAAATTGATAAACCCCACTCCCGTATATGTGTGCCAGGTGCTATGCGTCCCCTGACACTTCGCTTAGCACCAGCTACCGGTGTGATAGGGCTAAACTTTGGTTTGGTTGCACTATAGACACGACTGGATCGCAGTCCGTATGTTCCCCTCGCTTGTCTCTTTATGGATCACAGGGAGCTGTGACTAGGACAAGTAGCTCAGTGGTGACAACCCTCCAGGGGCCCGGGGAGAGCTGCCAACAGAGGGGTACCTTATCAGTCTCTCTAGGCCATAGTGGTGACACCTTCAACCCCTCCAGCTGCATCAACACACACCCCCAACATTACATAAATACTGCAGCAGCTTCGGCAGACTTTACCATGACTGCAAATATACCACTTATTGGGTGCAACCCCTTTGTAATTTTTCGCCGATGACCTTTTTTCTTTTTTTTTAAGAGTTTAAGAATATTTTTATCCGCACACACATGTACTTGAAAGGGTAGCTGAGGATTCTCACAGTGCGTCCTTTGTACAGGCACCATTATAGAGAGTACGCACTGCACTCGTGGGGCAACATGACAAGGGTCATCGTATAGTCTAGCCTGGCCCATTTCAGCATATTGATCCGGCTTTGTTTGTTCTGTTTATATGCACACACCATACCACACTCTACCGTCCATGGGAAATATGACCCAGGAATCATTCTCTTTGCCCATGTTGACCCACAACAACGGACAATATGGGAGAACGTGAGTAGGCCTGGAGTGGCCAAACACCCGGCACTGGGCTGTGCCAACTGACCTCCGCATGGAAGGCGACAAAAACTTACTGCGGCCACACACAGCTCGTGACAGTTGACGCTGCTCTGGTCAATATCACGAGCAGCTCTACGCGAAAGTCATCCCGTAGAAACCTTCCCCTGAGCTGCTCACCGTGTGAGATGGACAGTACTTCTAGGCGAGCTGCAAGCTGTTGCGGGTAAATCATGGAATAAGCAACGGGGGCGGCCCGGAGGGTGCAGGAGGCAGGGCCCACAGGGAGAACCAGTTCACCCCGCCCCCACCACTCGCCTGGTGGCTGGCCGGGCCCGGGTGAGGGTCCTTTGCGGGCGGAGGGTGGAGCAGGCCCGGGACCTACTCTGCTCCTCCTCCTCCCACACTGACGTGGGATGTACCAGGCGGGAGCGGTCGTCACGTTTTCTGTTGTGGAGTGTTGGCGTTTACAAACACATTTCTCTGGTTTCCCTTGTTGTGAGGGCAGCATGTGGCAGCCAGGAAAGAGGCGCTGATGAGTGTGTTCCACAGCTATGTCAGGTCCTTGACAAGGATTTATCATGAGCCTTACTTTCATACACGACTCTGCGCTAGGACACTCAGAGCATGGTGCGAGCACAAGTGAGCAGCACGTGCCAGGAAAGAAGTAGGAAACAAGCGCGAGACACACGCAGAACAAATTCAGATGACCAGAGATAGAATGCATACTGACGTTGATACATATAGTCAGACATATGGTACTATATAGACGCAAACGGAGTTGAACAATCCTCTGTCGGAGAGTGGTGGTTATGTCGCATGGATACATCAGAGAAATGAACTGGATCAGCCATGTGTAAACGTATGGTGCTGCAATCGACAAATCTAAATCGACTACAGGAATAGCAAGTGCCGCCTGCACTACTTCATAACCGACATGCCAAAATACAACCGAGGTATGTAGCATTTCCCAATAGTCCTAAACACTATAGGCCTACATGCAGTGACATATACAGAATTACATTTGTATATCTACTCAATACGTTTGCTGTACTTATTGAACGTGTGGTGAAGGAACAGAAACTACAGAAACGATCAGTGAACTTCAGCCAATACTCCTTCCTACACGGTGGAAAAAGAGTTTGGCCAGTTGGTCTGCATGTCACACAGACAAGCCCTATCTGTTTCTCACTGAATGCAATTATTTTGGCAGTTTCTGGACGGAAACCAACTACTGCACTGACTCACCCTGTTTGAGCCTTCTTTTTGAGTCCTAATGACCGTATCATTGAACCTTTACAACCGTTTATTGGCCCCTTTTTGACAAATACGAATGAAAGGAGAGAGCTATTAAGAGAACTATCAAGCGCTTCAGCATCTGTCTTGTGGAAACCCCAATTTCTCCCCGTTGATGTTGGGCTCTGATCATCCGGATATAATAAAAATTCATCAAGGGTCAGAGAAGATCGACCCACTTCCGGCGAGCCCATTCTTCAAGCAGAGCTCGGGTTTACTCACACACTAGGCTGTTGGATGTTGGGAAACATAACCCGCTTGGAGAATGGTGGCAGCTGACGGGCTGTCAGTGGGCTCAGCTGTGAAATGCGGCATGTGCCGCTAAAAAGCAATACTATAAGCACAAGTGAGTCATAGCCATAGAGCTACTCTCTTGTACCTTGTTATAGGATTACGTTAGAGTCTTCTATGTACATGTATATAGATATAACAATAGATGCATCCATGGATGCGCTTGTCTGTACATTTTTCTTTATCTATTTATATGTGTGCATACATACACAATATTGACTGGTTTCAGATACAAGCGGCCGTATGCTCCGAGGAGTTGACGCGTAGTTATATCCGAGCAAATGCGAGAATATTGCGCAGAGTCAACTCTGAGGAGCATACAACTGCTTTTATCTGAAACCAGACTATATTGTATTAATTATCCACCTTTTCTGGGCAAGTGGCATGTCGATATCAGTTTATTTAGTTATGCACTATGTTTCTGCACGCACTATATTTTTCCGTATGCGCCACCCGGAGCATACAAAATATCCGTATGCTCCGGGTATGTCCATACAAATTCCCTATGTCTTTTCTATAGACACTTTGTATTAGATGGATATATATGGATGTGACAGTATGAAAACAAACATGTGCAAAATGGATATGGATAATTAGTAGAAACCAAACGCCGAGTGTAGTGAGTAGCAGACCTGACCAGAGTGGTATAAACATTTAGAAGGCCAACTCGAGTTTAGTTTTGTATTTATCCTACCCCATATCACCGAATCACATAGACAATTTTGCAATCATCCATGTTAGTAGTGTGTTGACACTCATCGGAGGATGGTCGCGTTTATCAATACTGCCGGATCTACTTTCGTTATCTCGTTCCTGATTGGTCCTTATTTTTATTCACCTCGGTGCATAAATATCACTTTATTCAACGCTCCATCAAATACACTGAGTCAATGTTAATCCTATGGCGTTTTTTATTAGGGGTCGGATAAAGGGTATGTTTGTACATATTTTTCTTTGTGTATATGTAAATATCTATGCATATACATGTATGTGAGAATGTATGTATGGATGTTTGTATGAATATATGAGTGTATGTTATATTTTAATACATACAGATATATATATATTTATATATATATATATATATATATATATATATATATATATATATATATATATATATATTTATATATATATATATATATATATGCCACTGCAGTTACATAATGCATGGTTTTATAGCTCTATTTCCCGTATCCATCGCATCAAGAACATATATTCATCTGACAAAAAACAGACAGCCAACTGCTGCCCATCAACACACGTAGAAAGTACTCGGGTAAACAGGACAAACTCCTCAAATTTCTTTTTGTGTGGTCGTTTGTCTTCAGTTTCCTGTCTGTGATATTTTCTCACGTTTTCTGAATTAAGGCGCTGGGTTTCAACATGTTGGTTAGAAGCCTTTAATGGCCAGAGTACCGTCTACTGGACCTCCCACAACCAATGGTGGGATATATACCTGTAGACCTTTCCACCAGTAATGGCAGTAACCGTCATGCGCTATGTATTTTTACGACACTACGAGTGAGAAAATACCCTCAAAATTCCACCATTAGTCTCCCCAAGTGGTGTATACAATATTATTGTGTTTGCTCCGATCTGGAGTTTATCTGTTTGTCGGTGCCACCTCACACGTACCCTGCCCATCATCGCCATATGGTGACATTATGTCCATAGACTGTTTATAGGTGACCGAAAATGTTGTGATATGCAGCCTCTCCTAGTATGTCGATTAGGCCGGTGTGGATCGAGCTAGTTGAGATAAGGATTAACCCAATGACTGAGTGGCGTGACCTTTGAGGCTCAGTGTTGACCCTGTGTGGATATGGTATAGGGGCTGGCCACGGTCCACGCGTCTATCATAACGACATCAGCTCATGATGTGAACCAGCTGGATGTGAGTATGCCCCGATAGGAGAAGCGAGATGTACCCCATACCACCAGCCTCTCATAGTAACAGAAAACATTAAATCCTGTCAGGATGTAAAAACCCAACACAACGTGACACAACATCTCACCTGCTCGTCTGGATGTCTGGGGGTGTGTTGTTGGGAGGGGGCAGGGGTATGGATGGGTTAAGGGGGTACTGAACCTGTCAAGAGTCCATTGATTTGGAGGTCCTCACCACACAGAATGTAAACACCTCTAGAAGCCCTGGGAGTTTTACGCCTGTCTTGTTGCATTTGCTCCAAAGTCAGAACCTACATGTTGTTGGGGACATAGCAAAAATACCCAACTAAATCTTTTAATGAGATTGAAATGTAATCAATCTTTAGACAAGATTTTAAACAATAAAAAGGGGAGATGGCGCCCATCTCCAAACCCAATGTGCTGTGCGAACTTAAGACGTTAAGAGCATAATCTTATTCTGGATATGGGATTCTTTATCATCTTTCCCGGAATAGATACTGATCCAGTTACATAGAGACTTTGCGCAGCACTCCAACGATTTGTCCAAGGCGTAGGCATATACCACGACCTTTGAGGTGTAACCTATGAAAGTATGTTACTACTGCGTAAATATATAGTTTAGGAGCTGTGGATACAGCCATTTCAGAATACTCTCCTCAGCTGGACCCGTCCGTTGTTTATTTCTATAGGGCACATAGCTATTGTGTTATGAGGCCATCTTACACCTGACGCTAAACAAAACACCTGGTGATCGGTCCAGTTATCATTAGATTTTAATAAAATATTTTGGAGGGTTTGTCATAAAAGGATTTTAGTCTTATCCCACAATTATCTTTAGATTATGACAACAGAAAATAGTGGTTGTCCCCCGACTACAGTGGAGCTATATTACAATTTTCTGGTGGAGGATGGCAGAACTAGCAATCACCTATATACCTGAAATTCTGCATTGTGTGTAGACCTTGCTTAGTGCGTATTGGTGCATTACTTATGTTGATTCAAATCCAAAGACTTCTGATAAAATTATCCTATATTTATATATATACTGCTATTAACCTCTAGTTCTAAAACTGCTCTTCTGGTACATTCTATTTAAAGAGGACTCTTGAAAGTTGGTATTTGACATAGAAAACAATAATGTTGTCTCAAAGCTAGAGTACGATAATGTTTATAGACTAGGCAATACATAAGATAAGTGTATTTGAAATAAACATCAGACTCATAACAGAATAGGCCTCTAACA
The DNA here is from genome assembly GCA_950022655.1 of Alentia gelatinosa. Classification (NCBI taxonomy): domain Eukaryota; kingdom Metazoa; phylum Annelida; class Polychaeta; order Phyllodocida; family Polynoidae; genus Alentia; species Alentia gelatinosa. The sequence continues at coordinate 21,495,879 of OX465586.1, read as the reverse complement.
TATATAATGCATCGTTCAAAGTGATACTTAAAAAGTAAAACGGTATAACACACTGCATAGCAGACCTACTATTACATACCTAATGCTGCGTACTTTGATTTAAGTATCAAATCAAGTCAAAAGCTATTGAACTTTGTATACTTTTCTATGTGTGGCCTGCAGATCACAGTCGACTTACTGGGTAATCACGTAGCTGGGCAATCATGTAGCCAACTTGTTCTGTAGATCATTGAATGGAAGTTGGGGTTAGAAAAAGTGGAAATGTTTTTCATGGGGAATTTGCTGCCCCAGTGAGATTGAGAAAACGTTGAAAAAATGTCAGTGTCAGTCATGGTTTGGGTTTGAGGATCTGTGAAGAGGTTCAAACACTGTTTAATTGCTGTGAATAGGGTTCAATAAATATTATCTTTGTTTTACACGACAAAAAAGAAGTTTATATACTGAAAATGAAAATGTGGATTTTCACGAAAAAATGGGGGACTGCCATTTCTGTATGAAGGGTATACCGACTCGAAGTAGGGATAAGGTTATAAAAAAAGTTACATAGGAACTACTTTCCCAGTCTATTGGGTATTTGTATTCTCGATGCAAAAATGCTTCGTTGTACAAAATATCTGAGATACCAGGGTGGTGGTTCAATATTCCCGGTATGCCATGTAACTGTTTACAGCGGTGGCCGAACTCCTCCGAGCGCCTTCCCGGTATAGTGCATAGGAACTATGAAAGATCCTAGGGCTCTAACAAATAACAGGCAAGGCTAGCATAACCCGACTGCACAAAAGGAAAAAAACCTCACCAAAACACTAACATGTATCATCCAACCACAGAGGAATCTCACTCTTTCTGCGGGACTATAGCCACCTAGTGGCGGATAGGAGAATCGGTATCTTTTTCATAAGAGCACGTCCTGGGGTGTTTTTGTGATGTCATTATTGGACGTCCGAACCTATTAAGTCTCCAGCCGCAGTTTTTAGTGTGTAAATGACACACACGGTTACCATGTGATATACATCACCCTGCCTGTGGCTCTAGGTTGAGTGAAAACCGTTCTGTGGTGTTCATTTTGATTCAGGAAATGGGACACATAAAAAGTAAACTAGTTATAACCTGTCGAGTATGTTTTTGAGCTGCTAATTGGAGATTACTGGTAGCAGAAGGAAACACTTGTTTTGCCAATGGTGTTTCTGGATTTTGGCCAAAATATCCACCTAACGATTTTGACTCTAGTAATAAAATTAATAATGAATGAAAAATATATTAATTTATTCATCAAAAGTTTAACCCTTATAAATTTTCCAGCGGATATCTGTAGCCTTTGTCCAGTGCATTTTTCCTTCGCGAAACCTCTATGATATCATACCATCTGTATAGAACACCGAATTTAACCCTTTGTCGCCCACCACAGGTATAAATTTGCGCATTCACATAAACACACCACCCCATGTAGGATATGTCAGGGAAACAATCCCCGGTAAAAACCCACTTGATACTCGACAGTTTTGATATGTGGGCATTGTATATGCTGGCGCACAATGGGGTATATACACCTGTGGAGGTGTTTCAGCTCTAAGTATAGCCCAGTGTTTACAGGTGGGGGATCACCTGTCCTAACCTGCTCACACACAGCAGGCATCACGGCCTACCTGGTGCCCGCCACCGCTTGGCTTAAAGGGTCCACAGAGGTTGATCCTTGAATCTAAGACAGAGCTTCTAAGGGTCCCAGGCTTAACTCTGACTGTGCCTCTGTTATTTGGTATCCAGTCGATCCGCCAATCATTCACAGAAATATTTGGGCTCGGGTCATTATAGAAATATTTATCATACAATTTTGAAAGTAGTTTGAAGTAAGGAAACAGTTTTTCTTCATGATAGTCTAGTCCGTATTATACCCGAAAGAGAAAGGAAATCAAACGTATAATTCGTGTAGCAATTGATGAATGCTGGAAAGAAGTAATAACATGGCCTTGTGTATTGTGAAATGAGAAGACTTAAACAAAACCCGCACATTATTGTGAACTATTTATCAAGTTATTCAAGCAAGTAAGTCTCTTGATGATACACACTTCTTATACTATAATATAAGAAGACAATTATCAATACATTTATGGTTTATTGTCACATATGAAAATATACATATGGGTCAAAGCTTTCTGCAGTCAATAGGCTATAGGGTAAGTTCTATTTTCTACCACATAACTGTCACCTATGCTTACTCCTAGGACTAAAACACCATTTCAGATGAGTAGTATGCCCCGCACCCACATCCCTTCCTCGTTTAACACGTGGTGTATATACCAGGAGCCTGTCGGGTGTCATCACACACCTCCTATGTTGGATGGGCGTGGTCTCTTCCCACCCCCTACCTCTCCCTTCACCCCATCACACCAACACAGGTGTCATGATGCCTCACAGTTTACATGAGGGTAACACCAAAAGGCTGGTCCGTTTGGGTCGGATCCCTACGCCCACCCATGTCCCCACCCACGTGTTGTCATCCCTGTCTGAGTCAGGGGCCTCTGTGGGGTAACCCTATAGGGTTATCACCACCATATCCCCCCTACATGCAAACCATCTCCATCCCCACCGTCTCCACCCCACTGAACTACCACCACAACGTGTGGCAAGACAGATAGCGTGTTTGCCACCGTAGAAACCACCTGTTTTTAGGCCTGCAGCAGTGTGATTGTGTTTTTGTTTAAAGAACTAAACCACATACACCCGGCTTCTGAGGATATTCAGTAACCACAGTGTTGCTGTGTCCGGGCGCCTTATGTATTTTTACTGGGACATTGATAGGTTAGAGTGTGCACGACCTGGCGGGTCGGGTCAGCTCAAAACACCTCACCTGTAACTCGGCATCCCAACAGAAAACACATCCCACCAGTTTGCACCAGGTGCGATCGTCACCAGGTGTCTCCACTTGTCTGCTAAAAAAACCTCGCGCAGTCGGCCTTCTGGCTGCCGGTATAAGCACACACTACAGAGATTGACATTTGCAAATAAATCATGTTATAGAGTAAGGGATGCACTCTGTCGCTACGCCAGGGGATTCTGATACTTTATCCCGTGAGGAAGATTATCAAATAAGCTAATCTGAAGTTTTCCATTCGTGACGTTGGGCAATGTAAGGAATGCAATTGTTCCCTTGAACCATTGACCTAATGTACCTCTGATCCTAAATGTGTATAACATACAGGTAAATCGTTTGTTTTCAGAATAAATCCGAATGCATTGTTGTATTTGTGTAAATATATAAATGTAATAATCATAGAAGGCTTGATATATTGGCCATCTATCTTCTGAACTATGCCTTTCTAATAGTATTTACACATCAGGAATACTGCAATGCCAGTATGCTGTGGCCAAATCTATAACCGAGAATAGCATTTAATTAACTATATCCATGTAGGTACAAAACAGCACAAAGTAAAGAGAAATATACACCATTGGTTGACCTCTATCTAATATAAGCTATTCACGTGTGTTTCTAGAATGGTACATATCTGACTCTTTCCAAGATATCACCTCACATGCAAAGGCATCGTTCCGGAAAACACATACTGTCTTTTTTTTTAAACAAGGAGATGTCGCTTATCAGTTACAGACAGAGGCTTCCTGAATCATGAGCCAGTGTTTGGTTTGTTCTCACCATGAACAGCAAGATCGTATCAACTTCTGGTGTTCTCCGAAACTTGGTCATGTGAAGAAAACCAACAGTGAAATGTCTATACAACATCACCCCACACGCGGTGCACTAACTGAGTGACACACATGCAGGCATAGTCAGGTTCAGGCGTATCGGAAAGGAGGTGTCCTTACTTTTACTTCTTGTCCTCTTAGTCTAGAGTGAAACTGAGGCAACCTCTACCAGTTAGTACTAGTTCTGCCTACCTGCGGTTTATTTGTCAGGTCATCTGATAGTTTATGTGTTTTACTCTCCCTCTCTCCTCCTTCTGCTGCTCTCTTTCTCTACTACAGGTAAATGACCCCATCGCCTTCCTCTTATTTTCTCTCATTCCCTCTGGCTCTCTTTCGCCTTAGGTCTCGCGTCCAATGAGCTCAAAACCGTTAACGATAGGCTTTACTATGTACTTAGACACCGATTATAATGTACGATGATGTCCCTAGACTAGTGTAAGATGAAGATGTTCCAGACTGTCTATCGGTTTTAACATCATACACTGCAGTGCATCGGGAGGTCTTAAATTGCTATCGGAGTATAGGTGGACGCCGGGCCTTACACTCATTTCCTGTCTTTATCTTCCTCTCATTCTCTCTTTGGCTCTCTCTTTGGCTCTCTCTCTCTCTCTCTCTCTCTCTCTCTCTGTCTCTCTCTGTCTCTCTCTCTCTCTCTGTCTCTCTCTCTCTCTCTCTCTCTCTCTCTCTCTCTCTCTCCTGTTCCCCCTATACAACCCGTCTAGTACAGCAGTAGCCTATACCTTCACATGTTTGTCCTCCCTGACCTCCCTAAGGAGTGTTTTTAAACGCCTCCCTACCTCTCCCCGTGCTCTAAGCTCACTCCCATGCTTCTGTGATCGAAATCCAACCATTTGCCAGAGGCGGTACAGCACTCGCCCACGCTTCCCTTATAGAGCTAGGGTTTTACGCGAACTGCGAGTTAATATTCTGCGAGGTTTCCGAACTTTCTGTGGTCAGGTGGGCGGTGCTTTTGATGCACGTAGGTCGGGCGGTGTTGGATTCATGCACTGTTTATTTACTATTGTCTCCTGTCGTGTCTTTCCAGGCCGGCCATTTTCTTGCTGCTCATCTCAGGATCATCAGCCACTCCACAGCGGCGGACGGACGAGCACCTCATCGGGCCTGCAGGCGAGCAGCTGCCGGGCTTCAGCTGGCATGACCCGCTCCCAACACCCGGCCACGTAGATTGGTAAAAAGAGCCGGGTTGGTCGCAGTCGGACCAGTTACCACGACCACAATGTTTCAGTGTCGCCACCTGGCGGGCCTACTGTTGGTGACGTTGGCGGGCCTCGTGACGTTCGGTCACGCCGTGTGTCCGTCACGGTGTGACTGCAGGCGTGGCGAGCTGGGCAGCATCGTGCACTGTCGCTACCAGAGGCTGCAGGGTTTTCCAGACCTCACTGAGTTCCCAGAGGACACCGTAGAGATCGACTATGGCTACAATAACATCTCCAGCATGGCTTCCCTTCCCACGCTGCCCTCACTCAAGAAGCTGGTCCTAGATAACTGTGAGATTCGGTCTCTGGACGCTAGGGCTTTCGCTAGCGTGCCTTCACTGACGAACATCACGCTGGACAACAACATGATCGACACAATTCACGCAGAGGCCTTTGAAGGTCTGCCGAACCTAGAAGGGTTATACTTACAGGACAATAACTTCAAAGTTCTGCCTCCATTTGTGTTCAGTGGACTAAGCCTGCAGGATCTTTATCTCGAAGGCAATGCTATTCACATACTTGACGATGATACTTTCTCAGGATTGACGTTGTATCACTTAAACATGAAGCGGAACAATATTTCCAGGCTCACTGCAAATCATATAAAACCTTTGAGCTCTTCGTTGGTATCCTTCCATTTAGATAACAACGGGAAGGCTTTGTCTATAGACACAGATACGTTTTATGGATTTGATTCCTTGGAGGTATTGTCCGTCGCGTTTAGCCAATTGAGAGACTTAAATTTCTTGGAAGGCGTTAGTGTAAAGACATTGGACTTGAGTGGCAATAGATTCCCTGAGTTGGACCTGCTCCCATATCGCAGTTTATCCTCTATCGAAACCCTGAGTATAGCAGACATGGGGCTGTACTCTTTTCGCGCCAACAAAATCTTATACTCTTTGGGTTCTCTTCAAAAGCTAGATGTGTCCAATAACGGAATCTTCATGCTTGATGGATCCTGGTTTCAGTACACACCCAAGTTGTTTGACCTGAACCTATCCCGCAACAGGCTTTATCAATTACCTGAAAACCTGGGCGCCTTCCTCGGTAAGCTGAAATCTCTAGATTTGGCTATGAATGGTATCAGGTCCATACTTAGCCAGAGCTTTGATGATATGGATTCACTTACGACGCTTGACTTGCGGAACAATAAAGTCCAAGTATTTCCATCTTCATTAAAACCCTTATTTGATCGAATACCTATACTGAGGCTAGAGGGTAACCCTCTGCATTGTAACTGCGAGATGGTATGGTACTTGCAATGGTTGTATACAAGTCCTTCGATGACAGCAGCGACCATGTGTTTTTCTCCCATGAATTCATACATCTACAATATCCCGCTAGACGATTTTGTATGCCGCCCTCCAACAATTGTTGCCATTGAGTCTGTGGTGTATGTAAAACCTGGGGACGATGTGTACCTAAAGTGCGTCGGGGAAGGGGACCCGGCCCCGATCGTCGAGTGGACCGATCCTTTTGGTGAGGCGCTCACCATTTCGCCCAATGTGAACAAGACACGATACAACACGTACAACACGTGGAAACTGAGTGCAGTCACGCAGGAGTTCACGGGTAATTACACGTGCCGTGCCCGCAATATAGAGGGTGAGGTGTGGAGAGTCACCTACCTCGTGGTGACTGACGAACCGCCTCCCACGACCAGCACCGAGACGCCAACCACCGAGGAGGAAGGTGAGCAGACGACAATTAGCTTCACCACCTCGTCTCCTACTACTGGCATGGTGGACGGCGCTACCACAGGATCCCCCGTGGAGACGACGGCAGAGACGCTGCCAGTGAACGCCCACAGTCGCACAACGGAAATGACGACATTGCGTTGGAAGGAGATGGACAAACGAAAACCGATCAATCGAACATTAGCGATCATCGCGGCTGTGGTGTGCGTGGTTATCATCCTGCTGTTCGCCATCATCGTGTGCCTCTGCTACCGGAGAAGTCGGCACCAACGGAAGTACGACGTGAATGACAAGTCCATCATTTACCGCCCGGAAAACAACGAGCTAGATATCTCCAAAGACTCGAAGCAAATTGAGGTATAGCCTAGTGTTCGTTGGGATTCTTTTTTGTAGTCCGCAAAGCCCTGTAAAAAGCCACCAATCTCAAGCATAGTAGGCCTACGATGATATTCCCTCCATATTGGAGTATCTTTCAGACGGAACATACTAAGTAATTCGCACACTTAATTCTGTTGAGGTACATATTACTCCTTATTTGCAGAGAATCAAGGAAAAACTACAATTCGGGCTACACGAAGGAGGGTGTAAGAGTTCAGATCAATGATAAAGGCCTGTGCAACTGTCTCACTTTAATAATCTCAGAGGTGTATCACTACACTTGTGTATTTACTACTGCAGCTTCTCAGGCGTCTGTGCATTATGTCTCAACATTCCACAATGGTCAATTGTATATATGTATATTCCCATCGACTACCTTGTTTCCGGAGAAGTTGTATGTGTATATCAGTTCTGCATGTATCTGTATGTAAAGATTCAATTATATCTATAATCCCCCCATTGCAGTGTACAAATGCACATCTGACGAATGTATATGTATCTTTTATCAGTATTTGATATCATTTCTTGTTTATGAAAATGGAATTAGTACAATTGCGTTTCATGCGATCTAATATGGCACCTTCACTTTGGATTTAGCATAGATATATTTACAGTCTTAAAGTCAAATTATTAAAATGTTCTAGGTATCATGAATGTGCATATCGGAACATTTTTACAAATTGGTCTAAATAGTCTAAATAGCAAAATATAGTCGATTAATAGTTTGATGGGGGTAAACTTTATGTCACCACTATTTTATGTGAAGTACTTTCCCAAGATCGCATGTCTGCCTTTGTTTCGCACCGGCCGTTTACAAATCTGACTTTTCGTGTCTTTTTAAAGTAAATTGGTTGTCTTGGTTAAACACAGCAGAAAGAAATATCACCTGCAGAAATCCATGAAAGTATTTGGATTTTATACTACATATTGATTTGATTGAGATAAGACCAACAAATTTTAAAATATCGTCGAAAGATTAAGTTTTACATCACTTATAAACGCAATTCAGTGACACGATATACTAATTACTGATGGTTATCTATACGCAACCGTCTTTCAATAATGTCGGTGTGTATAGACGATCATTGCACATATTGTATTTGTTTAGCCGTATTAGTATTATCACTGAGTCATCTAAACTATTCACGCATTGTGTACATTTTCTTGTATGTTCTATTACTGCATGCCAGGAAGAAGAATCTCAACTTGTGCCTGCCACAACTTCTTGTGTCGGTAAGAAGCAAGGTCAATTAATTAATGCTTCATCTGCGATGATTAAGAACTAATTATATTTGTATCCCCATGTTTCTCTTTTACCACTGTGGTTCATAGCCAAGAACCCCTGCTTCAGAAACCTGACTGCTTTTTAATCTTTATTAGAACACCGCTGCAAAATCCGGTTACCTTACGGGGCACTACACAGGTACAGGTTCCTCGAGAAATCATTAGAACTGTGTGGGTGGCCTGTATCTACAGCTTAACAAACACTTCAATGCCAGCTTGTAAACATAGAACATTACGGTGTGGGGAATTTGTCTCGCTTCCATTGATCTTTTGTCGGCATTTCTGTTTTACTGTAATATCATATTTTTCCATTGATTCACTTCCCACCAGTCAGCTTACTGCCGTATGGTCATAGTCTATTTTAAAACTTAAGCCTTAAGTCGCACACCTTTATCTTTTGGTAATCCATTTTAGTGTGCTAAGCAATGGGAGTATTTCATTTAAGCTTCGGATGGGTGTGATTTTCTAAAATCGACAAAGTTCTATATTTTTTTTATAAAGAATACGGCACTGCGCACAGTCTGCTAATCACAATACCGGAAAATACTGCTTTTAAGGAGGGGTGTTAAGTGGTTGTAGATATATAGGTGTAAATAATGATAAATAATTTTATTGTAAACAATTCCTCTTAAGAACTGCCTTTATCCCATGCAGATTGTGTAAGCCGAAGAAGGGGGTTATGAGTTCAATTAAGCGTAATGTATATTACGATTCAGAGCATCAGTTATCATTTCATCTTGTTTAAACGGGTAAATACTGTTTTAAAATCCACATGCTCTAATACGGATCGGCATAGAAAATAATAGTTGATCTTGCAAGACTTTTGATTTATCTTCACTTTATCTCTACCACAGATTAATAGTGACGCCATTTTAAAACAAGAGGACACTTCCAAACACGGGAAGACATCATATCATTAAAATAAATTCATCTTGTCATTTCCTTTTGCTTTTTATCTACATGTACTTTAATGAATAAGATTAGATTGTCAGTGTTTTTTAATTCTTACCATGTCAATTATTCACCGTGCCTCTTAAGACCAATTATCTATATTTATACAGAAATGATCTGCGAGTTTATAGTGACACGACATGAGTTATACATGTATTCACATTGGATAAGTGTGGGTTTAGAAGAAATGTTCCTTTACCTTTTGGAAATATTTTTATATAGTTGAATGGAACTTTCATGTACAGAATGTAGGTCGTGACTATATGGACCTATGTATGAATATGTGTCTGTATATATGTTTGTGATATGGAGAGGGAGCAGAAGGAGAGAGTGAGAGTATGTGTGACTGAGTGAGACAGGAAGGGGAGATATAGAATGCCTCCTGAATGTACTAGACTTCATGAATTGTGAGCTCATAGTAAGGACTGAGAACATTTCATCATCACAATGAGTCCACGATGTAAGATAGATAGTGTCATACCTATGTTACATATATACACTATTGTATTCATGAATATTTGTATGTCTGTAGACGGATTCCATAATCTGTGTCAGATTTGTAATAAAATACAGATTTGAAATGCTTTTCTACTTTAATTTCTATACTGACATTCTAAGATTGCATTCACATGTACTTTTACATAACAGGTAAACCAACTAGAAATGTTCAGGGTTCTATATTGATATGGACATGAACCTCGACTCCTCTAAATTATCGGGCCAATACCTGTACTAGAAACTATTTCGGAATAGATAAAAAGTGTATTGACTACTAAATGAACAAGGGAATATGTTGATTCAAAATAACACCATGCTATAGTAATATAATGATCGAAATGAATACAACGTTATTTGAAATTAATTTAATCAATGAATTTCGCAGGAACTGGAGAACGGAGAACGATAGGTAGGGGTCTGTTCTGTGGACAAAAAAGAGAACAGACTGGCCTCAGTCCCAATTGTGATGTTTACAGTGTGACCTTCACTGTGTTTCACAACAGGGCGACGCTCACTGTGCATGCTGCCACCGTGTGACACTAGTTTCTATGTGACATCCATAATACCCTTCTCGTGATCATTCTGTGATACCAGCAACCTGCCCATGCACCAATCTGCCCACCTACCAACCTGCCCACCCACCAACTGGACCAATCTCCAACCCACCCATCAACCTGTCCATTTACCAACCTGCCCACCTAGCAACCTGCCTACCCACCAAAGAACCTTTAACCCTTTAAAGACGGGGGTCTGTGGCAGAGCCCTGTTGGTTGGGGCGGGTACTTTGGATTGGCATAACTCCAGGGGACGGGCCAAATTTTGTCTAAATCCATATTCCATTATTTGATCACGTGATATGATACATCATTCTTATCTATATTATTTGCTTTACCAAATAATATCAAATACTATATCATAGGTATAATCTCTGAAAGTTTCAGACATATTGGTCAATTATTACTTCATAAAACAATGAAATGGTAAATATTACTAAATTTCATAAATAATGCCTCAAGGCATTATCCGGTTTCCGCGGGGGAATGCCTCAAGGCATTATCCGGTATATGGTGGGGAATGCCTCAAGGCATCATCCGCCCTGAAAGGGTTAAGAGCCAGAATGGAAATATAAGTGTAACTACCGTCGACTAAAAGGTGCGTGAAAGGTACACTATGCATATGATGAATCTAATATAATATGATAAGGAACAAACCCACAAATAGCATCTAAAAGAAGGTAGTGAACTTAATTCGTAGGCATGGCTACAGGAGGGCAAGGGTTAAGAGTGGCCAGATGGTGTAGCCAACTACGGGGAACCAATGGAAAGGGGGGAACGCGGAAAGGAGAAGATGAAGCACAGGAAATGGAGAAAATAAAGCAGAACTGAAGAACCGATCCTGGTGTCCAGTGTTGTTGTCTCTAGCCTAAGAATACATTGCGTTACCTAGGGTCTTCAAGCCCACCCGCCAGCCTGCCCACCCTCCGACTTGTCCACCCACCAACCTACCCACCTACCAACCTGCCCACCCACCCACAAATCTTCCCACCCTCCCATCTATCCACTCATCCACCCACAAACCTACTCATCTACCAAGCTGTCTGGCTGCCACCCTACCCAACAACCCACTAACTTGCCTGCCAACCCACCCAAATTCTCAACCTGCCTTATTTTCTTTGTAGATTTCAGTAAGGCATTCGACCGAGTGTGTCACAATATTTTATTATCTAAGTTAGACAGTTTAGGTCTAAATTCTCAAATTTTACAGTGGGTCAAAGGTTACGTGGGAAATAAACAGCAAAGGGTCCGAGTAGGCAATGCCTTGTCTGTGTATGCTAACATTAAAACGGGAGTCCCACAGGGTAGTATTTTAGGTCCGTTATTTTTTAACTATTATATCAATGATATTTATAGACTAGGTTTTAATTGTTCACATATCTTTTATGCGGACGACTTGGTTTTATACACTTCTGACAGCTGCCACTTGACATCAGTACATTGGCTGAATAGTGATCTTAAAAGGTTAAACTCATGGTGTTTTTCCAATAAAATGCAGAGCGACGTAAAGAAGACTAAACTATGTATATTCGGCCCCAAGTCTAAATTGAACAAAATTAACCACAGTTTGTCGGCGAATATAGCATTTTGTTATGGGGAGCAGTTACCCCACTGCATGAGCTATAATTATCTAGGGATCTTGTTAGACGAAACTTTGTGTGGCAAAAATGTATTAATGAAACACTCAGGAAAGGAAACCACAAACTTTTCAAGCTAGCCAAGATAAGAAATATATAACCCAAGATATTTGTACCAAAATTGATAAATGCATGGTTGTGCTGATTTTTTTTTACTATCCTAATTATGTTGTCGCTGAAGCAAATAGGTCTTTTCTGTCAAAGTTGTAAAAACACAAAATAGGGGTTTGCGAATATGCACACGGTCGATGGTCAGGGAAGTTTACACGAAAGGATTGCACGAGCTTTATAATATACAAAACTGTTGAACGTAGAAGTCGTTAACTGAACCTGTTATATATGCGCAAAGTTGCTGATAAGATCGAACTGAATGATAATCCATGGACTAGGTGACAAGAGAAGAGAATTCTTTAAAAAAAGAGCCCTTTATATCGAGGAAAAGACATCTGGAACAGATTACCACAAAGAATACAAGATGGCTCCTTGTATATTTACAAATACAATTATTTAATCCAAACTCTCTTCTGAACTAATGAATCTGGACTAGGACATATTTATTTCAAGTATATATAGTGAGACAGCTTTTCATACTTAAATTTTTTACACATATTTATTGACATTCATTGACAAATATTCATATCTTATCAATTTAAACTAAACTGAATCGCCAAAGCCCTGATAAATGCATACCTTGACAACACTGTAACCAAGATATCTACAAACCGCACTTAAAACCAATCTGGCTACGATGTAACCTCTTGAAATAATGCAATAAAATTACACCATGATGAAGGACCTAAAGGTCCGAAACATGTCGGTAACCAATGATTGACTCATTATTTAATAACCTCGGACCTAGCCTATGCCGAGTTAGTGGGAATATCTTTCTTCTAAAATCTCATGTATATATACTATGTGACGATTTACATTGTTGCTTAACCCTCAATCATCATCTCAATTATCATTGTATATATTGTAAATTCCTTGGGCGTGGAGAATTATTGCTCAAGAATTCTTACTGATCATAGAATGGCCAGAATGGGCAGAGGCCGTTGTTGTACTCTTCTTTGTGCAAATAAGATTTTTTTAAATCACCAACCTGCCCACCCATCTACCTACCCACCTAACCAACAAAGTGCATATTTCATTTTATTGTAGCGTCAAGCTGGTACTTCTGTACTATGCACAACTTTTGAATACCGCGCTCTTCAATCTAAAATGGATACTGTGTTTGCTTATAGCGTATGATTGCAGTGTATTATGTAGTGAGATGCAACTGCTATACTATAGAATGCGTATAGCTTGGTGGGAATTCCTTAGAAATTTATAGTTGTTTTCAGAGACTGTTTATGAATGTCAACACTTGCAAGAGAAATGGCTTAGACCTCTGCATAATACGATTTGGATTCTGGGCCATTCTAGGCCTCGGACCTTCATCATTCAGTAACTTTTATGGGTGTGTAGATATGGGTCTACAACATCTTGCGCTGCTATTGTCACCTTATATGCCTATAATCCTCACACTTTGTTTCTGCCACATTCTCATGGTCTGAGCCCCCTCATGGAAACGCTTCACAGGGGGCATCACGGTAAACTGATGTATGAGTTGTTCAGAGAGTAAATACCGTTAAGCAGCATACACTCCATCCTTATGTTATTTCACATTAATTAACGTAGTATCAAAAGGACATGCAGGTTATTCTTCTCATATGATACTTTCTACGTTAAATGTTCAAACCACACAAAATACATATCTTTTTCTATTACTAGATTGAACTAGAGAGCCCAGAATAATCTACCATTGCTTTATAAGGTGGAGCTGCATTTGCATCCACTGCATTTGTCTGTGGTGGCCGAATTGATGAAAAAGACAGTGGAGAGCAGGTTACTTGCACCTCCAATTGAATACATTACCTTACCTACACATACTGAACGCAACGTTGTTTCAATCTCCGAACTTATGACAATATCAATAATATCACGTGGAAGAGCAGATTTTAAATACTCCTGTCTAAGGAACCTGACAATTCCTGCAGAGTCAGGAATATGTTTATCATCAAGATATGTATATTGCTGTAGACTTTTAATATAAGGCCTTGCTCATTAAACTCATGGGACATGCAGTCATCATTGTAGAAAAACACAATATTGATAAGTCAAACAATTCAACAAAGGTAAATGCGCTATACATAGTATCCTGGGAGCGTTTACCTGTAGATGGCGTGACTATCGATGTGGAAAACGTAATCACAAAACCTTCAATGCTATAGTAGGTCTACATATACGGTTTAAAAAACTATACTGATGTATCATACTCATACATGTGCATAATTTCCTCATTTTTAGATCGGTTACTGCGATTTAAACTCCATTAGATATGGACATATTTGGTAAATATAAGTATTTTTGTTAATAGCTAGTCATATTGGACAGCGTTAAATTGAATAATTGTGTGGCCCGAGCTTCAGCACTAGTTTGGGTAGCCTGTATCTATCCATAAAGAACGTACATAAGATTCCTTACAAACTTCACGCCACCCTCTCTTTCTCGTACACATAAGATTAAAGGGGGGACATATATATGCAAAATTTACCTAAAATTGTACCCCACCCCACTACCCTCACTACAAACATACTTTATGGCTAGGCCCATACCCAATATGACCGGGATTGTGCTCACTAGTTGGCCGGCGGTGGATCTCCCTGGTCGTTAATTGAGGAAGCACGCTGTGGGGCTCGCCGTATATGGATGTGAAGTAGAAAATGCACGTTCAGTTTTAGTTCAGACGGCCGAGTTCGACGTGTGCGGGCGCCGACGTCACTGGGTGCGCACTCCCACGCAGCTTCCGGCCGTCATGGCGCATCGTCCTCGACGTTTCACCGACCCGCTCATCTCACTGGACGCGTGCCAGGCCCCTGCGCCCTCTATTAGCTGCTCTCCAAGGTTCCCACTCGTAGGGAAAAGGGGGCATATAATACTTTTATGAGTTAACAAGGTACCCCCTTCTCAGTGATTCTTGGTGCGATTTTACCTCTTTTATAAAGCAAAAAACACGGAAACATCATGGTTTCACGGAATACCTTTTTTCAGGACCTCAAAGTCCTATTCAAAAATAATCCCCTGATGAAGAGACTACTGTTTTAAATTAGATTTTGACTGTCTTGCCTTTATAACTCAAATCATCATCGGAAAGAAATATACAATCAAACTTTCAGACAAAACATTGTTTTTCTCAAACTAGTATTTCATGGGTTGACCGAAAACACACCTATAAAAAGAATTTAAATACAATCCATTCCTGTAAAAAAAAAAAACCATTTTTTATTGCGTGGGTCGCGAAAAGCATTAGAGTTGGCCTCTTTTCCTGCAAAGTTCAGAACGATCATGTGATGCTATATTGATAGGGCCATTGCCTTTTATGACTTTTCTCCGAGGATAAAACCAAACGGGGCTTTATGCTAAGAATCCTTTATCGGCTACTCATAGTTACTACCAGGGCATGCTTCTCCCATCTGTGATGTAATGTAATCCAACATTTGTGGACTCCGGAAAAGTTATTTCATGGATTCCCTAATGGCCAAATATATATCTATGACACCAGTTTACTTTTTAAGATGAAACACAAATTCATAGAGTATTGATGGTGTGGTTATGCAAAAGTTGACCTAAGAACAAATAGAGGGCGAATCGAATCACCCGGGATGGCTCAGGATGTGCGTCCACAAACCTCCCTGACAATAAGTCCCCCTCCCCTTCTGGTTTACACACCTGGCTATGGTATTGATCGGAGGCCGGCTGGCGAAAACACAACACCTGTGACCCACCACTCCCATGCTGCACCCCTTTGACACGTACTAAACCCATTCATGGACCACCAGCTCTTTATGCGGAAACCACGGATATGTATGCACAACATGCATGGCAGAATTTCCATACTCCATCTGCACAATTTGTCGGAACCCACCTGAGAATCACCTTGGAGCCAAAGTGAGGTAAAGTTACTGTTTCAACATGTACTGTATAAGGAACTTGTGACTGCATTCTCCAGCATTTTGTATATATTAGGAAGCAATACATCGCAGGTTCGTGTGCGTGTACATGGAGGTGAACTTCGACTTGGCAGGTTGAGCTTCGCTAAAAACAGCTATGATCTCCTCACGATTGTTTATATGGACCTTAACCTTGTTATTCGTCCTGGGCACTCTCACCACCTCCTGTCCATCTTCGTGTAGCTGTGAGGACAACACTGTCGTCTGCTCAGGTCTCGGTCTCGGCGAGATCCCTCGGGATCTTCCACCAGGGACCATCTTCCTGCACTTAGAAGCCAACGATATCTCTCAGGTACACACGGATGCTTTTCAAATCACCCCCTATCTACAGGAGCTCTACCTAGGGAACAACCAAATCCACACGCTCCACCCACAGGCGTTCTCTGGGCTACAAAGGCTGCGACGACTTCATCTGGGAATGAATAAACTGGAGACGCTGCCAATGGGGGCGTTCGAAGGACTTCATCTGGAAAAATTGATCCTCGATGACAATCCCCTTCTGGGTATTGCTCCAGGGGCGTTTGCGAACACCTCCATTGGGGAGCTCTGGATAAGGATCCAAGGGCATTAGCTGATCTGAGATCGTCCTTGAAAGTCCTTCACGTCGCCAATAACAGACTGCCACTTCCTAATTTTGCTGATGATATATTTGAGGGATTCCAAATGCGTGTGCTTCACCTCGAAAGTAATGGACAAACTAGTATGCAATTTCTTACTAGAATCCATGTCAGCACGTTACAACTGCAAAGAGAACTACTCGGTAATGGTATCTTGGGTACACTGCCTACATCCTGTGGATATTTGTACCTTGAAGAGATGGGAATCACTTCGCTTGATACCACCATTCCACACATCAATGGCTTACGGTCACTCTCTATGGCGAACAACCAAATAACTCAGCTCGATACTTTAGTATTTAGACACAACCGTGGGATTCTGACACTAAACCTAAGGAACAACTCCATCCATCACATCAAGTCACCTTTTGCTTTGTCCCTTCCTCATCTGAAGATTCTTGATTTGGGAAATAATAACATCCATATAATAAATCCAAACATATTTTTGGGTATCATTCTGGACTTCTTAAGCATAGAGAAAAACAAAATACAAACCCTCTCAGAGGAATTCCTTCCCATATTCAAAACCTGTAAAAACATTTACCTGACCGCAAACCCTTTACACTGTAATTGTGAGTTGCTCTGGTTGTACAAATGGATGCAAACTGAAACGGGCAAATATCGCGTTTGGGATGCTCGATGTGAAAGTCCAGTGAATATGAAATTGTTGGTGGCAAAACCAACTGACTTTCCATGCACACCTCTCACAGTGACGATGGACGTGCCAGATGAGGCGTTACCTTCCGGAAGTGACGTCACGATCACGTGTTCAGGGACAGGCGACCCCGCACCGAATATAAACCTACTCGAACCTGGTGGACGTACAAGATCTGCGGAAGCCCCGCTGAACAAAACAATCCTGCACAATAAGATAGAACTTCGCATTCCCGATTTCTCCTGCAAGGACGTTGGAGTGTATGCTTGTAGTGCCACCAGTCCCAACGGGATCCAACTCAACTACACCAAACTCAAAATCAGCGACCGGGATTGTGAGCAGACCCCTTCAGCTCAGGTTGTTCATGACAATGATGGGAGCATTTTAAACGTTCTGCCTGGTGATGGGTCTTCGCGCACACCACATACAGAGCTACCTAAGGGTGGTGCAGGCCTTGTAGGGGCGGCGGTGGCCACGCAGCCTCACCACACAGACACAGCAGGTGACGGTTGGTCACACGCCCCTCTCCTCATCGCTGTGTGCTGTACAGTAGCGGGGGTGACACTAATCGCCCTGCTGTTTGTGCACTATCGCCGGGGCAGGAAGAAGCAGTACAAACTGAGGAGTTGCGGCCATATGGATATTTCGTTCATTAACACAGGTTACCTTACACATGATGATTTGGTGCTGCACTAAAATCGCCTCACTCACTACTATTAATCCCACGGGTTGTTCTACCATTTCGGATAAATTTCATCAGTACTGGTTCTTTTCAGAAATCTGAAGACCCAAATTCCACATGTTCAGGGTAAGATCTTTTACAGCAGGTCATAGTAGAAGCAATCTGCAATCGCTTTCATTGAAATACAAAAGTTATATATCGTGTACCTAAAAATAATGATGCAAAATCGAAGCCAATAATTACAGATATTGCAACCTAAAGATGCGGTGTCTTCTGCCTATGTGGTACTCTTCCCAAAACGTGTAGACAAAGCTACACCCTTTGATCTTTCTTGCATAAACTCTTAAAGACATGCGGGATGAAACCATGACTTCAGACTAAAGCGCCAGTTAGTTTCAGAAAATATACGGAAAAAATCCGAATCCGTATTCCACTATTCATCTCTAACATTTTAAAGACTTTGTATACTAGCAAAACCCGGAAATAACCGGAAATTTGACATATTGGTTCATTACCCCTCCTCTATTAAGTCTTCTGCCTCCTAAGGTCATGCATGGAATGGTGTAATTAGACTCTGGTGACCCACTGGACCTCTGGATTTACCGATATGCTGGTGTGGCACAACGGCATAATACAACGAGCATTGTGCACTATTATGCACATACTCGAATGATATGGCGGTTATGCCATAGGCAATTACCACCAATATTTTGTTATCTTTAAATAACGTTTTACTCATTATTCATGGACATCAATAATAGAAGCATCATTAAAAGGCACAGCACGATTTTCCACACGAACTGTACAACTACGGTAGATAAACGGTTTTGAATATTATATTGATGATTCAATGTTTTTTAAGTTTAGGGGTGACGGACAAGGGTAGATTTGTTTGTTGGATTACGTGTTCTGAGAACTAAAACCAATTCGTCGATATCGAAGTTCATATATTTATACTTTCAATATGATTCAAATGAGGTAACAAATAAATGTCATTATCATTGTCAATTTATTTCATATCTGAGTAAAATAGAGGATGTGTTTCCTTCACTTAAAATCTCAGTTCCTGTTGCTCATTACTAACTCCCCTTCCACCGCGCATTTAGTTTACACATCAAGTATTGGCAGCCATAACCGTTGACAGTAATCGCAGCAAAAGCTTTGGGCTACACATATATTCATATACTCCTAACGTTCTACGTTAGTGAAAGCATTACAATGGGTATACCTTGTACGTAGCTTTACTAAAAACAAATATGATAAGCATTCAACAGAAGTGAAAAAGACAGGGATATTCAAGGCAACCTAAAATGTAAAACACTGCAGGATAAGTAAGCGCACAGAATACAGTCCAACACCATCCCTAACATACTGCGTGTAACAATTCAAAAAGTCTTTAACACCTTTGTATCACAGTCGTAGAAAATCGCTTTCTATTCCAGTTATAAACTGTTCATGGCATGATTAATTTCTTGGAGAAAACATTTATTCCGAAAGGCGTCTTTCGTTTTTGTCATTATCTCTAAATGTAAAACAGTTGAGTCATACTCATTTGCAATAATGGTCGACATTCAGGCTCACAAAAACTCTCCTAGAATTCAATCTAATAAAAGTGACCAAAAATGAGTCGTAAAAGATATAGTTAACAGACAGCAAGCACAATGAAATAGTATTGCAGTTCCAATGATGATAGAATTCTAGCTAACATAAATGTACATAGAAGACACCAGCTGGATTACATTACTCATTAGTCTGTACTACTGGCCTTTCCAAGACCGTCGTTATCGGCACAAGTTTTAGAGACGGTCAACTACTTTTAGTATGACTGCATGAAGAAAAGGATCATCAGCAGAGAGATGAATATTCACTCTCATGGTACAATCGCCATGTCTATAGGTTATTCTAATAGCTGACTTTCACTAAGCCGGTACATCAATGCCGACAAGACAAACACTTTTTTATGCAAATATATATCACGTACTTGACCTTTTCCTGTCAAACGGGATACAAAATTACATTGACACATATCTTAGATAATTATTCAGTTTCCTTAAGTGACAAGAGGTTTATTCAGGTAAACAATTTAATTTGACATCATGAACATTATTACGTGTAAATACTCAATAGTGGTTGCATACATTATCATCCAGCTCTTGCCTTCAAGTATACATGCCTATCCATCTTGTCCTCAGTATGCCTGAGATGACTGGACCAATACAATGTCCTCCGGCTTGTGAACCTAATAATCTTTAGTAAATATGTTAGAAATGAAGATATATGTATACGAATACAACTTGAGCCACTTAGTCAAGTGCTATACTGCCAGCTAGTGGACTTTTCAGTGTGTGACATTTACCTTTTCGATGGCTGCCATTATATTGGTAAAATGTTATCATGCAATCAGTAAGAATGTTTCCTTCTATACACATATACTTTAGAAAATGGCATTTGGTCAGAGAGAAAAAAGAAAACAATTTGCCTACTTCCATAAAACATACACACCTTGATCGTAGTGAAGATGAGTATTTAATACTTCACACGTTTTTCTATACATGATTATATCGATATCAGTTTATACTGCTCCTTCGAAGAACATACTTGCGTTTTTATATACAGACAAGAGCACGGCACTGTTTTCTTAATATGCCGAATCTAATTTCCGTATTGGTAACTGGGTAAAATTCCCAGCTTGTCAACAGTTCCTTCATCAGACAAATATACCCTAATGGCATGAGGCCTGTAGAAGCTTACCCTTTGCCAGATACTGTAATTATCTACTCGGATGCTATGCCAGTACCAACTAGAGCTAACAATGGGTTATTCTAGATTCTAATGTCACAGTTCTAATCTACATGACCAATACTGTACAGGGTTTACAAACCCATGCAGGTCATCGTGATCTGTGCAAATCTGTCTGTTTTTGATGGGGGTTTTGCATCGACAATACTGCTGGTGTACATATTGAACTTACTCTGGGCAAAGAAATCCTAGGCGGCCGCCTGGTTAAAAAGCCAAGTCACGTCTTGCTTTTGTCACGTATGGTGTATGTGTTTTCTTGACTGCTAATGTTGTAGTCAACACCATGTCAGTCTGAAGTACACATCCTCATGAAAGAAAGTATGCAGCGGCTTCCCCTAGAAGATGTCATCCATAGCATTGTATCATATACCAACCACATGCCACTTCCTCCTCACACATCAAGTATAATCCACTGAGAAGAAGCCATAGCATAAACGTCCCCTGCATATATCTCACAGGCGGTCAGTCAAGTGGCACTCCATGTTAATAATGTTCCAGGGTTGTGTTTTCAGAGCATATATTATGTCTGAGCGTGGCCGAGTAGACGCCGCTACGCTCCCGCTACAAGTCGTCGCGGTATTTCATCTGAACCTTCAGCATTCCCGGGATCCCCTCACTGAAACTGTACGTTTACAAAATTATTAATCCACCTGTTAATGTATATCCATCCTGCACTTTTCTACCTGATACAGTCGCATGGAAATAAGCAATGCTGAATAACAATACTTATTTGAAACAGATCTTTACTTGAAACAATAGGATCTATGAATTATGTGGTATCGTGTAAACTGTACACATTTATTTTCCCCCAGTTTGTGTATGTATCTTTACTACCCATCCGTTATATCTAAGTCCATGCTACTCACTTGTAACTCCGACAATATTACCATCAACATGGTGCATGTTAATGGGTTAACTGTGAGCAATACCAATCACCGGCCCACTTATTAATACACGAGTACTCAACTAACCTATAATGTTTCCTGGTGAGGTAGTCAATGACAGCTGGTCGTATCTTGGCCTTCCCGCCGCGACTGTGGCTGCCCCGGCCCGTCACTACAAATAGGTGGTCCCGCCGCTTGTCTGGCCGCTGCCTCAGCTCTGACCAACACGAGGAAAACATCAGTACCTGACACTACTCTCTTTCGTCTCGTATACGCCCTAATTGGTATTATACACACAGGAACGTGTACAATCTAATGTACAACTCTGAGAATCCCGGTTATATTGAGACCTACTTAATTTTACTTTTAGTACATTTTGACCGCTGGGTAGCGGAATTTATCCTACCCCTAATAAAAAACGCCATAGGTTTAACATGGGATTTGTTTATGTCACGGGTGTGACATAAAGTGTTGTTTATGCCACTAATTTCTGACACTGAAAAGATATGGAAATGGGGTAGGATAAAATCTAGACGCCACTCGTTTGAGTTTGAGCTTGTTTATGCCACACATTTTCCTCGACTCGTGAAATTATGGAGCCAACAAAATGCGTGGCATAAATAAACTCAGACTCAAACTCGTGACGTCTCTTCATAATCTACTGAAGTAAATTGTAGCCCAACTGGAAGTCAGCGGCCTTGGTCTTCGTATAAAACAAGTAGAGGGAGTAAAGTCGACGTCTATTTTAATTGGGCATTGGTTTATATTTCTAGAATACAGTTTATATCGACACCACTGGGATATACAGTGAATTACTGATGGTCCGAAGTAACGTTCAATTAACTGAGGAAAAGGATGGCGGTTAGTTTTTAGTAACTCTTTTTTTCAGGTGAATAAGAACTGTATATCAAGTACAAACTACATTTTAAATTCATGTGATTATGATAAAGGTTTTGTCATTCTTATGCAATTACAAAATTAGTATGTTGACAGTCCTGTGAATAACATGGTTTCAATAATGTGGTCGGTAGCATTTTTCGATGTGATAAGATATTTTGTGCAATGGTGACATGTATCAAGAAATTCTAAACCTGAAGGAGATGAAAGAATTGCTGGAAAAGTGTATTCCATTGAAAATATCGATGTTTTGTGTTCTTATTTTGTATAATCACTAAGTGCAGTGGAGCCCTTCATCCTATGTCCAATGGTCTCAATTCAAGGCAATAGTCCTACAGGTCAATAGTCCTACCTACTGCCATATCATCACATTACAACGAGCGCACAGAAGATGCTACTGTCTGCACAGTATAAGCAAGAGAAGAACAGCTGTTGGAAGAAGAAAGAATATGAGAATACATAATCAAATCCACAGAAAGCGAGAGCGAGAAAAGTGGAGAGGAGAGAGGGATAGGTCGTATTTACCTCGTTCCCGCTGGGTTATGAGTTCGCCAAGAATACTCAATGTCTCGTCGACATGCAAACCATGCAGGTCAATTGTATTGGTCTGCTCTACGTCCTGATTTCTGTAACCATGGTAACCAACAATCACTGCCACTGACAAGCCACAAACTGGCCACCGCCGCCGCGTACCGCGCACCCATCTCGCGCAGACCGCGAGAACGAGACCTGACACCCCGCATGTGCTGCCACCTTCTGGGCTTTCAGCTTTACTGTGTACCGAAGTCGTTGCCAAAGATTTATCAGTCGTAGCAACCGATAGGTGAAATGTTTCCTCGCCAAAGAAACCTTTCCTGGTATTTAACGTCTCCGTCTTTTTATATCAAAATGTCACTTGTGAGAAATGAGCGTTATTTGAAATATATATTGGTAGCTTTGAAAAACGGAAAACAAGCTCTATGTTCTAAAAGTTTGTGACGAAAAACCAAAAGCTGGGGGTGAACTCGAGCTTAGCGGACGCAGGCACGCGGGATCACGCTACTGGCGATCACAGCTACTTGACAACTCGCAACCTGACCATCACGGCATCCACCGCTTTTTAATAGGCCTTTTCTTTTAATAATAAAAAAAAATGTTCGCAGTTTATTCCACTGTCCGTTAAAGGCCTCCAAATGTGAATATAATTTAATTTGTTTGATAAAGAATTAATAAGATATGCCATTATTTTAGACTATTTTCGCGAATTTTGCATCATATTACTGGCAGAGATTCCACTCGTTAGCTTTCGTTCTGCTAGTGACTCTTTGTCAATTCGTACAAATATAGATTTTTAAAATAGTTTTTAAAACTGCATATTCCGTAGAGTTTGTTTGTTTGGTTAACTGCAGGCTAATGTTAATTTACGAGAATCGGAATGTTGTTTCAACCACAATTTACAAGAATCCACAAATGTAACGGAGTTCAAGGATTACCTCACTACTTCAATAGTAAAAAAATGAAATATCATTTTTGTTTCATGTTTTTGTGTGTGTCAAAACAGTCAAAAATGGCAAGCATATTTGAAAAAATGTCCGGATAGATTGATAAAAAAAGGTTTGCATTAATAAATGAAACGTCACTGTGAAGGTCAGGATGCAAGAAGGTAAACGACAACCAAAAGGCAACGATAAAGTAAGTGTAAATCATGATTTCTCCTACAGCTTCTAGTATTGGCTTCCCCTTATACATTCAAAACATTTAGGAATCTCATTACTAACAAAACTATCATCAAATAGGAGATAACTTACAATATATATGTATACGTATTACCAGGAAGCTGGGAGAATCCATGTTATTTAGTAGCGCACACTAGTAGCAGGGCCCAGCATCTGTGAGATCTTTGTGTGCCAAAAGAGGGGAAGCCAAAAAGTGCATGAAACAGGTCAGAATCCACGGGACTACTGTACATACCCTTGTCCACCAGAATTACTACATCATTCATGAATATTTGATAAATATTTTAGAGGGAAAAGGCGACTGCTCCAAAAGCTCAAAATAATAAAATGGCGTCATACCTAAGTTCAATCATTTTCATTGCAGCTCTATTGTTGGCTTCTTTCAACCTCTGCGTGTGTAGGTGTCCCTGTAAGAGATATGTCGGTTTTGTAGTTCTATAAAAACACAAGTATCTCATATCGTTCTCCCCCTTCCGTAGACATTCTATTGACATAAAATGACAAAATACTCATAGACTTCATTTTTCCTTTTTTCGTAGATTATCTGTTGACATGGAATGCCTTCCTTTTTACAAACACCACTTCTGGATAAATAAAATTGTTATGAGCCAGTAGCAGAGAACAAGCAATGTTTAACAGCCACAGTCAAGAGAAGATATCACATAATACTATCACCAATGATGCCAGTGAGGTCTAGAAAGAAACCTGGGCGAATGTCCAAATCCTAGTTATCTACACTTATTATTTCTACACCCTGAAGAAGGACATAATAAGTCCGAAACATGTCGGTAACTAAACACAAATAAATGCCTTGTCATCATTGAATATGAACTAGCCCATCCCCGAGTTAGTGGGAATATTTTTCTCATCTCCCTTATTTCTAATAAGATCAACATTTTTTTTTTTTAGCCGGATCTTGACGTTTATGTTTATTTGAAACTATTCCACTCGCTATAAATAATAAGGCTGGATATTTGCTTTAAACATTCTTCTCAGACTAGCAAGACTGATCCTGGAGTCTCCCTTATCCTTTTCATCATCATGAATTGGTGTAAGCCAAGAAATAAGTATTTCTGGGCTTCAAATTGACAGAGTCACACGCCTTGCCTTAGCCATACTTTAAGATGCCTGATGAGTCTAAACCGGATGAAACCGTAATTTTCCAACCCCGCTGTAGACGTTTTACAGACTAAAATTAAGATGCTTAGTTTATCCCTATTCCCAAATCACTCCTAGGTTTGGAATGTGTGGATCAGATTGGAGATCCGTGTCCATGGTTAGACCTTACGTTGTCTGATCCAGAACAATAGAGTACCTGGAGACTCCATAGCAACACGGTGGAACTGACACGAAGTTGTAATTGAAAACGTAGCATAGGCTTCATTCAGAGTTGTTCACTGCCATGTCTCAAATACTATAATATGATCGAGAAAACTAGGAAACCCAGAAATAACCGGAAAACTGACATATTTGAGGTTAGATGCGCTAATGCGAATGTGTGATGCAATCGTCTTTAAACACTAATTCTCCGATGACGATCGCCCACACTCACCTGCTGTGAGTAGAAGCAGGCGACGGCCTTCAGACCGCGCCTGTACGCCTCCTGCGCCTTCTGGAAACACTCGTGTCTCAGTCGGTAATGGGCCGAGGCCTCGGCGCGTAGGTCCTGGTACTGTGGGTCTTCTAACGCCTCCAGCGCATCCGCCTCCTCGTTCTCATCAGCACCGAGCCACTGCAAGAAAGCCAACAATCCATACTAAATGTCAGTTGAGGGTAAGGATAAATAATGAAAATACTTTGCAGAGGGAATGAGGAAATGTGGATAACATATCGGTGTTGCCATGGAATGCAGCTGAGTGGTCAATGAGTGGTATGAATGAGGCTCAATTCATATCATGCTTGGTGTATACAAAAAAGTTAGATTTATAAACTGGAAATGAAAACAAGGATTTCAATGGATAAGTGGAAAACTGTCATCTCTGTAATATTCAGAGATGGCAGTTAAGTCTTGGAATATAACGAGAATATATGGGAGCCCTCAATAATCAAAAGGAAGATATATTATTTGAGCTCTATGTGCCCGCAGGACTAGAGGGATTCAGCTTAGAGATAACAATTATCTATAGATTGAATTTGCATTGACAAAAAATATTTGGTGTCAGACACATGTTATCATGGAAATTGTCTTGGATATCCAATATACCTGGGGAAGTTGTCTATCCAACTTCATACAAAGAGTGACAAAATGCCTGTCACTCGAGCATTCTTTCAATTGTAATGAAAACCCATTAACCAAAGGAAATAAATAATGATTTCGGAATAGTGCAGCTTCAATACATTCAGGGATTATGGACTACTTCAACTTATCTATAGCATGCAGTTCGCCTCGAAACTTGACAATATCACAGGTAATAAGATATGTACGAGGATGTCAGTCAGTAAAATTACCTGAAGTCATTAGCTGTAACGACCCCAGCCCCCACAATGAACAAGCTTACTGGGAACTCAAAATTATGTAAACTGTGCCCCCCCCCCCCCCCCCGGTGACTAGGAATGGTACTATAGTTTTGCTCTCCAAGCAGAGCCTTACTTTCTATGTCCTACTGATGCTACACCAGATCTATGCATGGGAGATTGTGGTATGTGGTGTCCAATGGTCTCGGGGATCTCAGGGATCCTCATTCATGATTTATGTAATGGCAGTTTATCAGGGAAAACCCTGATGATCATTAATGCGGACATTTTCAGGAGAGTGAGGAATACGGGGTTCTAGAAATAAATAGGGTTGACATCCACAGGTTCTACTGAGGTTTTCATTTACTGAGGACAATATTCCTATTTCATAAAATGCCTGATGTCAGGGATTTCCCTGAACTCTGATATCCCTGTTTCTACACGGGAGGCATGTGATAATTCCACTTAGGTCAGGTAACTACACACCTCATCCTGAAGGCTGAGATTAACAGCCTGTCGGACCAGCATGTCCTCGTAGGCCTGCATGGCTTCAGGGGTCCATACGTTCTGCACCGGCTCGTCCACCCCGAACGACGTACGAACAATGGAAGCAGTCGTCGTCATGTTGTACCTGCAAACATCACATTACATCAGCATGGTTACGAAACTTTGACCTGTATAATCAGGGATGCAAGTCTTTAATCGGAACTAAAATTGTAAATAAAGTCTGGAGGAAAAGTTTATAGATCAGTTATGGAGACCCGCTCGCTTTCTGCACTTCAGAAAGTCGGTACCTTTTGAAGGCCCCTTGGCGGTTGTGGTGTCTGGTCTGGTGCCACCAGGGTTTAGCTGGGGCCTTGTCAGGACATAGCTTAGTGCCGCCAACTTGTAGATATTGCTGAATTCTTATTATCAAAATGAAAGTCTTTAAATATATTTTATCCGTAACTAATCTGATAATTTGCCGTCCTGTATAAACATCTTAGTCCTCTGTACTGGTTATCTTTGTATATAACTGAGCGATTTTCCTGTAGTTGTATACATAGACCACTCACCCTGAGGCTTTGTACACCTCCTCCAGTGAGGGACGATCCACAGTGGGAAACATCTGCCAGAGTTTCTGTCGCTTCATCTTGGTGGCTAGACTGTCTGCGTGCTGCTGACCACTGTCCGGCAGCTCACGCATTATCTTTCCCTGAAAGCACACCACGCTGTCTGGTTATAATTCCATTTCAACTTAGGTGTCTTAGAAATTGTTAATTTCTAGTGTAATCAATTGAAATTTCACATATACATCCCGCCATTTGGGGAAAAAGCTAACATCATATAAGAGTTGAATAACTGCTGTACGATATAGAAATAGGTAACACTTAGATAATGAATTAACAAAAACTTAATAGATTGATCAATAATACTCCAATAATCAATTTAAACGACTCCGATATGAAAACTGTGTTCACATTTTCCTCCTTATGGGATAAGATTGACAATGACTCACATGCTCCTTCTTGCTTAATTCTATCGCCATCTGCTCTTCCATGATTTCCTTAAGACTCTCTGGCTCGGCATTATTTTGTTTTTGAGAAGCGGCGGCTCGCTCTAGCTCTGCCTTGTGGTTCTGGTCCTCTTCGGCCTGCATCCGTTTGGCCAGAGCTTCATCTAGAAAATAAAGAGTACGTTCATGTAGGATATCTTACTGAATTTCATATGCACGTTGGCAAATCCTTGTTTACTAGATTAGAAGCCTACGCCAGTTTCTAGTACAAAGATGTGATTCAGGGATATTTATTCAAAAGTTACCCTTCACCTGGAGGTGTCTGAATGATGCGGGGAATCCTATGAAATGTCTTAACATAACTCCCCAAAACAAATCTCATGCCAACCAGCTAGCTTATCCAATTAAGTGCTACACCTTACGTATGTGAGTTAATAATGCAGTAGACACATTAAGAGGCCTATACAAACGGTTGTATATATGGAGCATACCTTGTTGGATCATCTGTTCAATGGCCGTCTCCTCAGAGTGGAAGGAGTCCTGCAGGGTCAGGGCCCAGCGTCGATGTAATTGTTTGGCCGTTTTCCGGGTGAGCTTCACGACCAGGTCTTCCGATGCCAACGAATCTGTTATAACAAATTAACGCTGTATAAGTGTCACACAATCATTGTCTACAGGTAAGAGTATTGATGAAATTTTTTTTTCTTCAAATCGGGTTATATATACCATCATCTCACCCCGGTATTTTTCTCCATAGGCTTAACATTAGGAACTCGTACTCCACGGCCATGAAGTTCGTGTACCCAATACTCAATGGATAATTCTGTGATTCATTTCATCATTCTAGTGTCATGCAGGGTGAGATAAAATCAGAAACCCACTGGATGAAAATAACTTGGTCCGCACTCCATCTCGTTTGACTGCAGAGTAATTCACTCATCTTCGCTTCGTGAATAACTTTGCAGTCAAAGATCAACGGACAAAGCTATTTTCATATCGTGGGACTTAAACAGCATAAGTGAATATACAGAATACTGGAACGTGGAAAAATTACTACGCAACATCTCATTATCAGAGCTTCTGATGGTAAATTATTAAAATATTAATTTATTTTCCAAATCACATTTCCTTTTAAACAATAACGTTGATTAACGTTCATAGCGCAAGAGGTCAATGATTTTAGAATCTAGTTATCAGTTCGGTTGCCTATATTTTTCAACAAAAGATCCAGATTGGTTTTTATTATGTTAACTCATTCAGCACCCCATAAACATCACTAAAGGTAAATATATAATGGACACCATGAAAAAAATATTTTTCACGTGGAATTGTTTTGTTTGTTTGGGTAGTTTAACGTGGAATCTACTGCCTGAGAGAGAATGAGAAAAACTTGGAAAACATATCGTTATTGGCTATGGAATTGGTCTAGAGGTTTGAGTCATTATTTATTGGTCACTTTGGGGAACGAGGCCCGATTATTCTGTTTTTCACGAGAAAAAAAAAAAAAAATTCTAAACGGAAACCAAGAATTTTTTTGGAAAAGAAGAACACATATATGAGTAAAAGGTTTATATCCTTACCGCTTGAGATGTGGAAGCCTACAGGTCCAAACAGTGCGATGAGCTGCTGTGCCAGGTCCCGGCTCAGTGTCAATGTCATCTCGTCAGCAGTGCCGCCATCTACCGGCGGCGCACTGCTAGCTCCCGAGGCCGCCTGGTGGGCGCCCCCTGGTGTCACTAGGGGCGTCTGGGTGTCAGGTTTGGCAAATGGTGAGCTGGGGGAGAAGGGGGTAACAAGCGGGCTGAGGAATATGTCCGAGCCTGGACTAGATGGAGCCAAGTCTAACGACCCCATACGAGAACCACCCTTCTGCTGCTGCTGCCGGTCCCCGCTCTCTGACACGCTTGACGTACTGCGCTCTCGCTGGAACTCGGTGATGGAGTTGAGTCTCTGTAAGCTGGTCGCTACATACTTTTCCTGTACTTTGTCTGTGAGAGTTTCTGTGAGCTGCAGGTGCTGGTGGCAGATCTGTGTAAGTGCTGGTGGTTCACGGACCGGCTCTATTGAATCAGCCTGTCCTTCCCTGTTGTCTGTGTCGGTCAATGCTGCCCCGGGAGCAGCTCGCACAGTCGGCGGCGGCTGTGTGGGCTGCTCATTGTACTCATAACCCGCGTCCAGGAGAATATTGGCCGCCCACTCCACATCACCCTCACACCGGTCTAAGATCTCTGCCAAGTCCTCCTCCGCGACTGATGCGAAGCATGACTTGAGGAAGATCAGCCCGTCGGGCCGCGATTCTTCTTCCAGCTCGCGGGTCGAGCAGCTCTGGTGAATCATGAGTCGGTGCGTGATGCCCGTCTTCTGTTCATCATCACCCTCTCCATCTCCCTCATATATAATCCTTGGCACTGTGTCTCGGATGGCCATGAAGCCCTCCTCTACCACAGAGGCTAAGATCTGTGGAGACCCATTCGCCCGCTGCATCAGCCTTTGAATGGCGGCAAAGTCTTTCGGGTGTGTGTAGGTCTCGGCGTCCAGGGTTGCTATATGGGCCTGGTGCACAGGCACAGAGAAAGGCACCTGTTGCGCAGTGAAATCAGGAAGTTGCCAGTCCTTGATAATGAGCTGGGGCTTTTCATCTGGATTTAACTCTGGCATGGGGAACTGGGCGGCGAGCCGGTTACGACCGGACAGGCGTCGAGAGCGCACACCATCCTCCGGCGTGGTTGGGGTCTGTGGGGTGCCCGGTTCAGAGGACACCAGGGATGAATTTGCGGAGTCGCCATTTTCTTCGGGCTTATCACTGGATATATTCCAGAATTCCTGGAGGAAAACGAAGCATTGCTATTTCAGGTACCAGTTCAAACAATTACATCAGAAACCACTTTTTTCAGATGCGGGGAGCACCTCAAGGCCAACCATTGTCAATTGATTAGTTCTGACCAGAGTCCACTACAAATTTGATTATCTTCAGGATTACAGCTGGAACTACCGTAGAACATTATGGGTAAGTATGTAAGCTGCACTTCACTGAAGTGTAGAGGAGGTAATGTAAATTGGTATTTTAAGGTGTGGCAGTTATAAAAAAAGTTCCTGGCAGACTTGGACTTTGGTATGGCAAATAGTAATGAAATCCAAGGAATTAGTGTCCCCCTTTTAACACGATATACTGATATGGGGGTTTTTTTCTGGTCGGAGGAAGCCTTAGTATATCTCATAATTATATCATCTTGGAATATAATTTGCTTTTATTCCTTAATTAAATCAGTATATGTATAACTATGATTTAAATACTAGTTTGTGTGTGACTATGCGGTTTGTTTGTTTGGTAGTTTAACGTCCAATTTGTTCAATTAGACTTCTACTGAGAGTATCGAGCAAGGGACTGTCCCTGGTTCCAGAGTCTAGCTAAATCATTCATTTTCTTTCACAGAACTAAACCTGCATTGGTTCTGCTGATAAAAATCTTTTGTTAAATGTTCACGGGAAAAAGTTTCAATAATTCCCTGAGAGAACATTAGAAATTATCATAATAAAAAAAAAGGATTTCAACACTAAACACTAATTTATACTGTAAATAATATGATCAGTGATTTTATTAAATGCACATACAAAAGGGATTTTGTAAGTTACCTTAGGTTTCTTGTAGGGGCGCTTCCTCTCACGACGAACCTTGGGTCGGTTTTCCCAGTTAACTTCACTGGAGCTGCTGTCTGACCAGGAGGCCTGTGACTTTGTCCTCGGTTTAGCGATACCAGAGCCCACACTGTATGGATCCGCCACAACACGGTCTGACTGCCAGTAAGCAAGCTCCACAGCACTAAGGTCTTTTGCTGAGGAGGCACTGCTTACAGTGATCTCACCAGCTTTCTTACTTTCGCTGACAGTATCCTCCCCTGACTGCTTGGCCCCGGAGTCAGACTCGGGGACAGATTCATCTGACGCCCTGTCCATATTGGACTGGTTGTTGTTTGAATCATTGTCAGTATCTGAGTCGACATTAGTGATCTGACCCAGCACGTCCATGATACTGTTCACATCGGTCGCAGTCAGACTCTTTGGGTACTGCGCTGCACTTTGTTGGGGTTCACCATGAGACGCTTCGAGCTGCAAAGATGATACATTGCTGGTGATCTCCTCAACTTCTCTGTTCACCATTCCCTCAAACATCTTCTCCTTGATGATTTCTTTAATCTCCCCTTGAACCTCAGCAGATGTCTCATACTTGGCCAACAGTTTCTTGAGCTGCGCCTTGGCAGGACCTTGCTTCGTCTGGAGCATGGCATGCAAGTTCATCTTGAGAGAAGTCATGACTATCGTCAGTAGTTGCTCATCCCGCATCATATCCTCCATGTCGACAGGGTCAGTGCTGTGCTCAGCACCTTGAGGGGCTTCACGGGCCTGCTCCCTACATGCGAGGTCACTGCCACTGTCCTGGTCCAGGTTCGACTCCACAGTGCTTGGCTCACTCAGGCTATCTCGACTCGAATCTGACTCATCTGACACATTACCATCTACTTCCACCTTGGACTTCTCTTCCTCTTTATTCGCATTGGAACTATCCGACACGGAATCATCGTGTAGTTTCTTTTCTGGGGTGGATTGTTCTTCCTTCTCCAGGCCGTCGTCCACCTTGCCGAGGCTTACCTTAGTAGCGTGCCTTTCAGAATTACAAGTGTGCTCTGGACTTTGCTTGGTGCTTTCTAACTTTTTTCCTGGGACATCTGGGCAATTGGCTTCTGTTGGTGCTTTCTCCTCCATGCACGCCTTCTCCACTGACTGATCTCCCTCGGGAGTGGATTCCTCGTCTGATGACGCTTCATCTCCGGTTTTTTCTCTTTCTTTGTTTGCCTCAGCCTCACGAAGCTCTCGCAAACGAGCCTTTTTCTTGCGGCCTTTACCCCTCCTAGTCTTCTTTTTCGTCCTGAAATAAAAGAATATTTAAGGAACATAAATGACAATTCATTTTGATTACAAATATTCAGTTCAGAATGAATACATGATACACAGGTTTCTTCACCAAGCACAAATTTTGGTTAACAAAGATGCGAGTTTGGGTCATAAAAAAAAGAGGAAATGTTTTTCATGTGGAATTTACTGCCTCAGAGAGACTGACAAAACATGGAAAACACATCGTTATTGGCTATGGAATGGGGCTGGTGTGTGTGTGTGTGGGGGGGGGGGGGGGGGCGGTTTGAACCACTGTTTCTTTGTGGGAATGAGGCCATATAATTTCATAAATTGAAAATTTAAACTTGGATATCCTTGGAACAGAGGAAAACCGACATAGCCCAGTTTAGAACAAACCTGAGTGTGAAACTACCAGCATGACATTTTTCTATTGAGCGATATCCTCACATGTACGCTTTACATTTATTGAAGAATGTATCTGACACACTAGGCAACCGCCGTCATTACTGAACACCGCGATAACGACCCAGCATCGTGTTTTCTGGAGTAACAATGAAAGTGCTTACTTTCTCTCCTCTGGAGGTTGTCCCTCTTGGCTGACGTTGCCAGATTCCTGCAGCATCTGCTGCGCTGCAAGCCGCTGCTTCCTCTCTACCTCCACTTTGATCTTCTCGGAAGAGGCGACGATTGTATCCAGGGTGACATTATGATCATAGCGATCTATCATTCGCTGGATGAACTCCTTCGTCACGCCGTGTTTGTTCCGCCTAAGATGAGGAATTGGGGCGTTTTAAATAAATATAATCTATCAAATAATGACTTAGTCTACATTTTCTAATTCAGCATGTTCCCTTGCAGGATTAAAGTTTTATTCAGGGATGAAGGTCAAGGCTGACTGCATGAAATTGGTAAAATGCAATGTTATAGTAATATGCTAACGCCTTTCAACTAAATATCTTGTTTACTATACGAGGCTGAAAGGTCTGCCTCCAGGAAAAAAAAAAAAAAATCAAGAAAATATCTTAAGTTACGGAAACCACTCTTTCTTTGGTTGTCAAAAATGACACCCCCTTAATACCCTTTGCTTTGGTTTAGAAAACACAGAAGGTAGAAAGAGCTTGAACACCATGTTGGTTTGGTTAGGTTGATGCTGTTTTACACTAAAACAGCTGACACGGTGATATGCCAAATTATGATGGAATCTATGAATCTTCATACAGGTGTACTTGAGATTTACTCACTTGGCCAGTTCTTTGGCTCTGAACTTCCATGGAGTGTCGGGTTCTAATATCTCGACCATGTAGTCGTGTTTCACCGCCTAAACAGAAAAAAGCGTAACCTTATATAAATATGTGCATGCATAACATTGGAATCAGGGTATATTAGACGGTTTCGTTTGTGTTCAGATCTCTGGTACAAACATATCAGCCGAGTTAGAAAAGAGAAACATGTTACTGGTACCATTTAATGTTCAGGATAATGCAAAAGGATTCCCCTAATTACGAGATCATATGACTAGTTCATCAAACTGTAATTCTATTTCGTCCTGTATTTGTCTTATAGAAATCACCTTCTCCATTTACTAGACATCAATAAAATTGATGAAGAGGTCCATTAAGAGAGCAGGCCGTCACTTGTTCTAGATATCTTATTGAATGATGAAGGCATGACAATCACTTCCACTTAAATGAACAATTTAATACAAACCAATAAGACGTAGGCTCTCATTTCCCATGCCTGAGTATTGGTGTTGTCAATAATCACGGGGTTCTTTCCTTCTTGAAGAGCCTGTTTTGCTGTAATTGCGAACAGTTTAGATGAAAGGATGGGAAAATCTAACATGCATAAAAGATTGTATAGATGTTTTGTTAGTCTTAAGTGACAGAAATGAAATTGTAACTAGTAGAACTAGTTGAATATTCTTTCATCACATCTCATCTCATTAATCCACAGCAAAACGGGTTAGTAAATACATTTACTTGGAATGAAGATGTATAACTTGATCTAGCCTGTACAATATCGGCGACAGCGACAGCCGAGCCTGGAGATTCAATCAGGACCCTAATAAAATCTTATTAAAAAAATAAATAATGGAGTTGCTATTGGCTTTCAAAGGATTCAAATAGTGAAGAGAAGGATATACATCTAAAGCACCCACGGGTTATTCAGATTGTGTCCGTACCTCTTTTCTGGTTCCATTCGTGGGCTTCTCCTATTTTCCCATAGTCAAATTCATACCCAGAAGAGGTAACAAAAAAGTCATCTGTACTACATATCACACCGGAATTGACGAGTTCCCTGTAAAAGAAACACAAATTTCAATAAGTGAGGGACTATATTATCCAAAATAAAAACACCTACATGTATTCCTTTTGTTCTAGAATAGGAGCCACGGTGTTGCTCAAATCTATATGTAGAGTCCCAAGCCCCTTTCACGTTCAAACCTGCTTTATGTGTCAGTTTTCTTTCATCCCAATTACCTCAAATACAGGGGAATTTCATCATAATACTCTTCAGTACATTATTCCCTTAATATCACTCATACATATATGGAATTTTAGAGGACTTTCTTCGGCTCCAAAAAGATTTAGCAAACTAATGGCACATGGAATCATGTATGCTCATACTCTGTAAGTACAACTATGGTAATCCATACAAATGCTTGAATAATACGCTCCTTTTCCTACTCAGGTAGGAGAGTGGACATCAAGTCAAGAATTAGTTACCATTGATCGTCATATAATTAATAATTAATCGTCTTATAATCAAGAATTAGCTACCATTGATCGTCATATATGGCCAAACGTTTCTATAAGACTAGCAAGAGAGGTTATTCGGGGATGTGTCATTTCTATTTTGAGATTGAGCCATTGACACAATATCTTTGAAGAGTGAGACAAATCTCAACAAGTTATTAATAACACTGGGACCTATTACTGTCACCCTTATCTATTGTGTATCAATGTTAATGCCTGACTTGTATAGAACTGGATCGAGAGTTGAATGAATAAACAATACTCCACTTGTTTGGATGCGCAGTAATTGTCACTCAGCGAATATCTTACGATTCGAGTGCGGTTCTGGAATTATCTCACCCCTTTCACTGACATTAAATAATATCACAATATCAAAATAATTCAAATTACTTCGCAAATCCAGTTGTTCAATAGCGTATAACGTCATCTCAGCTATGGCATATTATATTCATTTTACAGGGTGATCGTTGAGTATTTTTTTTCTAACATTATTCCCACGACTAAGCTTGTTCCAGGGGTGAGATATTATTCAGGACTTGCACATTATGAATGAATGGCGGAGAACCTGCCCGTCTTCAGGCACTATCAAGCAGTGTCACTGTGCACTGCAGGTACCTTGCCTGCTCCACAGACTAAATTCTTATGGATTATTAAGTCTACACTCATGTAAGTACCTCCATTGTGGACCATAGACCAACTTCTAATCATTTGCAAACATAAAGTATTAAAAAATTGCATACAGATAAGATACGAGGTGTTATGGGCCCTTATCTCAAAGTACTCAAATGCAGTCATTCCATCCTATGCCAATACCTGTTTGTCTTTTGAATTCTCCGACCCTCCCTTTTTTAGGTTCCATCCAGAGAGGGTTTCTGTCTCACCCCTGGTGTTGTTTTTTCCATACACTTAACAGTGGAACTTGTTACCCAATTCCCAAGAGTATTGTTAAAAAAACCAATGGGTGATGATGTGACAAACGTTTGCCAATTAGTCAGTGATAGGGCTTAGATATAATCTGAATCAAACTTGATCCATAACAACTGAAAATACACCATTCGTTTTGGTTTGCTTCATAATCCCAATCGGCTTTGAATAATTTCAGCAGCTACGGATCTCAATGCAGTTACTTCCTAATAAAAGCTTCTTTTGACCTCTCCCCTACTAACTCTTTCATATGATCATACACATAGAATCACTCTTTTCCTCTCTCACTTTCCCTTCTACACTTAATTCATACAGATAGCTTTGTCCTAAACAACCCACATCCACCCATAAAATAACTATGTTTACCATGCAATGCTTTCCTGACCCACATTATCATACATGGTCTATTTAGCACTAGAGATGTCTGTAGTCACTCATAAATCCGTCATCATTATACAAAGTCAGATCCCA
Source organism: Alentia gelatinosa (assembly GCA_950022655.1). Classification (NCBI taxonomy): domain Eukaryota; kingdom Metazoa; phylum Annelida; class Polychaeta; order Phyllodocida; family Polynoidae; genus Alentia; species Alentia gelatinosa. The sequence goes on along the minus strand of OX465586.1, from coordinate 21,458,655 downwards.
AAGGCAATACAAGCTACATATCGCATCGTAAAAAATTCTTTAATTCTAGTTTTCCAAAGTTATCCCATATACCTATACTGCTTGGCCCAAGACAGATAACCTGAGAAGAAGTACATATGGTAGGCTGTATACCAACTTATATATATATATATATATACATCAACACATCCCCTAGACAAAGAGGAAATCCCTACCTATAATACCACCTAATAAACAGTAGCCGCTAGCCATTTCTGACAACAAATTAGCAATTACTTAATGAATAATATTCATATAATTTCCTATAGCACCTCTATTGTGAGTGTTCGCTCCTTGTTGCCTCTGAGCAAGAACAAGTCTGGGAACCTGCCAGAGATTTCAATACCAAAAGTTCAGGTGTGGTAGAATACTGGGCTGTGCAGTATATTAGCTTATAATTTATTGGCAGATGCTCTGGGTGCCGAATGGCCTCAAGAGTCAGAAGCGTTCAGCTTTAGACCCAATTTATAAGACAAGCCGTTTATGAAAGGAGATTACTTGAAAAATATCAGAAATGAAATGTCGTATCTCTGAACATTCATATCCATAAATGAATATATTCAGAGTTAAAAAAATATAAACCGAAAACCTGAGACTGATAATAGGCATCCCTGTATTAATATATGAACCATTATATACGTACCTGGCAAGATGGGTCTTTCCACTTCCAGGCACGCCTCTTAGGATCACCATCAGCTTGGCACCATTGCTCAGGATAGTTTCCACTTTCTCCTGTGGACTAATATCCTCGTCCACTGAACTCTTACTGTTTCTGGAACCTTGTGTCGACAGATTCTTGGCTTCTTTTCCATCTTTGTCAAGTTTACTCGTACCCTCTGGGCTTGGCTTCCCAAACCCCTTTTGTGGTTGTGTAGCGTGCTTCTCTGCCCCAAGCTGCACGGTCTGAGGCTGCAGGTTGGCCGCCATACGGGGACTGGTGGAGGCGCCTGGGGCTACCGCTGGGGCAGAGTTGGGACGAGAGGAGTTCTGTAGACGGTCTTTGGGACTGTACTTGAAGGCAGGGTGCCCCATTCTGTGTGCGCCTGTCCCGGGGGGCATGAACGGGGGCCTGTAACCGGGAGGGACCGCATACCTCATGCCAGGGTGGACTGGGAAGTGAGGTACAGGGTAGGTAGTATACGGCAGGAGGCCTGCGTGTCCGTGGATGGCTGCGGAGGCGGCAGCAGCAGCAGCCGCTGCAGCCGTGGGCGGTGCCTTTGGAATAAAGAATGCCGGGGGAATCGGGGAGTGTCGGCCTGTTGGTGCAACCTGCATCATGGCAATGGGGCTGCCCGTCATGGTCCTCCTGGCCATCTGGGGGGACAAATTACTGGACAGGCCGCGATGGTAGGGACTCCCCGACCTTCCTGGGTAGGGACTACCTGAATGAACCGTGTAGGGACTTCCAGAGCGAGGGGTGTAACAGAATCCTCCTGGGGCTACGAAGCCCTCTCGCATGTGGCTCACTGGGGACGCCACGGTGTGAGTTGGCGGGGGGTGGATAGGGTTGAATGAGCGGGGCACAAATTCGGGGGCATCCAGGGAGAAGCGCTGTGCATGCTGCTGACTCTCTAATCTGGATGGTGGCTCTGGGGTGTGGTCGCGGGACTGGGGCCGGAAACCCTGGTTCTGTTGAGGCATCCTGGGTGGCGTGTGGACCAGCCGCTCGGGGTCCAGGTCATTGTAGTTCATCACATTGGGGCGGAGAACAATCGGTTGTTGGGGGGTTCTCAAGGCGTGTGGCGTAGGGCTAACTGCAGCAGGGCACGGCGCGGTAGAAGCACCGTTTGCGTAGTCACCCCCACGGCCCCCCTCCTGAAATGGTGCTGCACCTGGGGACTCAACAGGCTCAACAGCGCCATCCCCTTCCTCTGATTCCGGATCTGTCACGGGAACATCATCCTCGACGTACTGATTCAAGCTGTCCAGCAAATGTTTTGTCTTCTTCTTTGGCTTTTTCTTCTCCTCAACTCTAGGTTCTTCTACTTCGAGGCCCTCGGCGTCCCCTTCTTCGTCTCCAGAGTTTCCGTTAGGCTGCGTGGCCTGCAAGCGCTTTAAAAAGCGGGGTGGCAAGTTCCTCATGTGTTTAGCGGCCACTTTCAGTTGTGAAGGCGTAACCTTGCTAGGATCCTCAGAGCGTGATAATCTCTTAATCCTATGCCCTTCTCCGTATTCATCATCGTCATCATCGGAAGAGTCATCTGAGTCCATAACGCCATCGTCCACTCCTCCAATCAACACTTCTTCTATCAGTTGTTCTAAGGAAGCACGTTCTTGGGGATCTAGAGATATATTCTGACGACGCAGAACCTGCCGGTGGTGGCGCTTCGGTACGAGTCCTGGTGACAGGTCCACGACAGATTCCTCAGAGGCATGCGAAAGATCAGATACTCTGGAAACGTCAGATGTGGCACTGTCTTTACTATCTTCCCGGACTGGTCTTTTATGACTGATACCAGACACGACTGCAGTGTCCCCGAATATGACGCTATTAAAGGCTGTCCGTGGCGATACTGGCTCTAGCACGCTGTTTGTCGCTGTGGTGTAAGTCGGAGTTTGCAAAACAGGTGGAGATGTCGTCTGAATTGGCTGGAAAGTCTGTGAGTAAATATTTAATCCACCAAGATTAGCATAAGGCACAGAGTCCTGACTGTGACCTGAATTAGTCTGAGAGCCAAATGCTGGCATGCCTGCAAACTGCCCTATGCCACCATCTGATGGGCAGTGCTGGTGACCTGTCGTTCCTTGGTTACCTAGTGGCATTGCAAAGGAGTCAAATGGGTTACTCTTTTGATTAGTCGAGTCTATCTGCGTATCAAATATATTACTGCTATCGTAGGACGCCTGGGTCTGAAAAGAACTAATATATGATGACAGATTTGGGTTGGCGTAGGAGTCAAGCGCCTCTAAGGCAACATGAATGCTATCGTCTCTATCACTACCTTGAGGAAAAGATGGGAACTCTAAACCCACCACACTTGGGGTTCTTGGTGAAAGCATTGGCAGTCCTCCACTTAATACAGGGTCACTGTTTTGTACAGAGGGGAGCCGAGACCGCAGATTTAGTCCCAGGTCTTGACGACCCGGTCCAGACTGGGCTTGATCGGACGCCATTGTACTTGATGATGTGATTGTACTTGCGACGGTCTTCAGTGTTGGTCCTTGGTGATGATTTTGAGAAGCCGGCAATGTTAGCTCCAATAATTTTTCAACAGCATCTTCCACTGAAATTGATTGAATACTGAATATGTTAATATTCCGGGATATGATTTTCTAACAACTTGCACTTACATGTATATTTTTTAACATGACACGTCATGAGTACAACAGCAATTAAGAGTTATGTTACGGTAATTGTAATACTGTCTCTGCCCATTACTGCGCCTAAAAGTACACTTGTGTATGACTATCTTACATAATATCAGTATGTTAACGCATAATATGAAAAGCACCGTACCGTTGATTAAAATTTTCTTGGAACTGACCCATGACTGGTCTACCTCTAGGTAAAATATTCAAATATTCACCCCCCTCATTTCCCCCTTGAGGCAGGGTTGGTTAAACTGACGGTACCTGGAGAACTGAGCCCGCGAGAGAACTGAGCCACAGGTGCGAACTGAGCCTTCAGGAGAACTGAGCCTGGGGTTGAGATTTAGCGCTACCAACTGAGCCCAGAGGTGCGAAGTAATGTTGCGCAAATGTTTCGCTCGGCCCTCGCTACCCGTTTTTCTTTTACAGGGGAAGACCAGGCCTGACCTACACCATTTCAGCAAATGTGTATTTGTATTTGTAATGTGACATATTTATTCAGACATTCAGTATTGTAATCTTTGTAAATACTATTGTAAATAAATCAAGCCGTGAAAACGGGATTTAATAAAAGGTCTTGTGCTTATTGTATCATATCTTGGTCTCATCCAAAATAATACATCTAAATTTAATTCTAAATGCAATTTTATGTTTGGTACTTTGGGAAAAACGGTTCCACTGGTGCTAGAAACATGGTTTGAACTAGCCCAGCACTGACTGACCCAGGCTCACTTCTCTTGGAGGCTCACTTCTCCTGAAGGCTCAGTTCGCAATCACACCTCTGGCTCAGTTCTCTTGCAGGCTCAGTTCTCTTGTATTCAAACTGACTAGTCTACATTTAAATTAGTCTGCCTGTTTGTTGCGCCAAAACCGCGTCTTAATTCTAGATGAGGATCTCCGATTAACCCGGTAAATTACCCTTGTAACAATAGATTCTATTCAATAATGATAAACCAATTATTTATTCACTAAATCAGAACATAAATACTAGATATAGAATCTAGATCTAGACTAGATTATTACAATAGTAGCAACAACCACGTAATAAAATCCAAACAGGTCTCGGTTGTCAAGATAATAAAACCCAATAACTAAGATACATAGCTAGAAGTGCTGATATTCTGGTACGGTCAAACTTTATAAAAAATCTTCCTAAGCAATGTGCCTCTTTATTGATTATGACTGGTGACAACAGGCATTGCCATTGCCATTGGTAAAGAGGGCGAAGTGGGCTAGAAAGTTCGTAGAGATCTCAACTAGTCACGTGCTCTGAGAGTTGCCTGTTTACGTACCTTTCCAATCACATTCCGAGAGTATCACATACACAACATCAGCATCGACCTGCCCATTAAACATTTCTTGAAGTTGGTGAAACCGCTGATCTTGCTCTGTTTTGTCGGGCACGTGGCCAGTGCCTGTCTGGCCTGTCCTCTGTGTGTCTCCCCACTTCCCCATGTTGCTGCTTCCATATTGGCTTGAAGTTGGAGACCGTGGAAATCCTATCTGGAGGCTTGGTGGCTTCTCAGGACTGTCGCTACGACTGCCATTTTTTTTCTTCCTAGGCATCATGTCAATAGGGTTCTTGTGGTACCCTCTAACATAATTATAGTATTAGTTTGTCCACTACAATCTCGATCCATGGAGTTTCATGTCAATGTGTAAATCCTGGATAAACACAGCAGTCGATGGCGACCTTGCCCCAATTACGACTGCGCACCCTCGCCGCGCAGGCCTAGTGCCGTGTACGTTTAAAAAGCCTTCTCTGATTGGGGAACGTGGAGGTACGAGAGGGCCATCGATAATCCATAACATCCCCAATTTCGCATGAATTGACCAACGCAGTTCGAAATAATGAAGTTTATTGCTGTAGTTGTTTCATATATATTTATTTAGTCATACAGTTTTGTAGAACCAGATAGACTTTGCATGTTATAATTTTGTTGAGCATAACAGTATCCACCAATGAAAGGCCTTGTTTCTGAATAGTCAACACAACCCGTGGTGTGTTTCGCGCCGTTCGGATTTGAACTAGACCGGTCTTCGAAAAAATTGTCGAATATCATAGCAATTACAAGTATCCCCTTTTGTTAAGGGCACCTCTGTGTGGGGTAGATATTCAAGAATTGAGAGGCAATCTGGTCAGTGTAAAAGCATACAGGAGTACCAGTGGAAAAGACCGAAAGGTAAGCGAAATTTGCTCATACGTATTCAACATGGCCGACGAGAAGTGGGGCGAATCCACTATGAAAACATTTGCGGTTTTACTGGAATTACTCTAATATGATTTTCAGTTGTATGACTTTCCATTACCTTAGATGAAAATGTGACATGATGGTCAATCCTATTTCAAACATCTATGTATTTGTGTCGGATTAATGTAACCTGTTGGTGCATTGTTTATCAATCTGACGTTTCGCTGGCCAGACGACAAGGGTGGACTAAACGACATTTGACTCGGGTTTGATATTTTCAGGCGATCTCGCACTCGCCTAGACCTGAATTATATATCCCACTCAGCTCCAATAACCTAAGCTAACATTCTCGATAGACTTGGACAAGATGATATATCAAAGACTCTTATCTATGACTCTTCTGGCCTTTCTCAACTTTCTGGAGTCAATCACTTGGAGCGCATAATGCAAACACTGCTATTCGGTATTCCTATCATATTTCCTATGAGAATCAACAAAGTGGATTGACCTCAAAGTTATGCAATTCTAGTGGGCTGTATAGAGTGTCTGGTAGTTTAGATCTTTGTATTTTACATTGAAGAAAGTCGGGCAATGCTTGTATTATTAGGCATGGATTGGGTCGTACCATTCACTACCAATACCATGTCACTGATGTGAAGGCATTTCCTACAATTAACCATTTCAAAATGTAAAACAATTGTCGTTTAAGTACGTTGAACGTGATGATCTCAAATCTTGTAGAACATTTTTTAAACTCAAAATGTAGGGCTCACCGTGTTGGTGTTTGTAAGGGTTATGTTTATATATTATGTATTTTACTTTTCTTGAATTGGGTAATAATTCGCAAATAAACATAAATCTATTTATGGTCTACCAACAATCTAGTATAATGTACATATATGCATTACTACTACAAATGGATAGGATCTTTTTGACGATTGTTGAACTCATAAAAAAAAAAAAGAATGTGACTGAAATAAGTGTAAAGCTTTAATATTTGATTATCCCTAGATCTATATACTATGAGGGTCCCCTGGGACGTTAATAATAAACACATTGTGTCATTCTATGCTGACAATAGGCCTACATCTTTACTGCTAGCTTTATTAAGACAGTTGCTGGAAAACATCATGTCACTATTGCAGAAAAATACATACGGCAGGCTAAGACTGGTTTTAATATACATAGCATATATTTGTTTCATTAAGCAAAAAATCGTCCCTAATCGCAGTTACATGTTATACGATACACCTACTTTGTAACTGTATAAGGTAGATCCATATTTTGAAGGCAATTGTACCGTAAACACTGATAACAGGGAATGTCAACAAATATCCGATCAGTTTACACTACAGATCTCTCTGTAGCATAATGTTGTTTTCTGATTTAAAAAAAAACAAAAACATACCGAAGCCAAGAAAAACATGTAAGCTAACTATAACAGTGATATATGTCGATGGACGTGTTTATTTGTAAACGCCAGAGGCCATACAAATCTTGATCACAATAAAAACGAAAGAACGATATCCCTTAACCACAACCCTAATTGTGAAAACAACGTTAAGCAATAACGGGTTTATCTGATGCTTATGTACACTATAAATGATCTATTCTGTCAACTTAATGCATCAATAAAGAAATTTGTGGGGGGGGGGGGGGACTAATCAAGAAAATACCTGATATTACCATGCTCATTATCACCAGTGCAAACCAGTGTCACTTCTAATACATTTCCAAGATACATGCTGATTTCATTTGGTCCCCATCCCATAATAGTCCAATCTACTTACAGTTATAATATATGCGAAAGGTTTATCATTAAAAACTCGTCAAATACACTTCACAACTCGGTTATGGTTTCTGGTCCATCTACCTCATCATATTAGTAGGTGGTCAGTTGGTCTTAAGGTTATGGCTATAGCCTACTGTAGAGCACCTGCAGTCACTAGGCGATCTGACCATATTTTTGCTTTTATAGCTAACTAAGTACAGATATGAATCATGTTGACAATCTTTTCATACATTCGGGTTTGCCGAGCGTTGGAGCGTAACTGCAAATAGGAATATGATTTCTGTTTTGGACAGACAGTTTTATGGTGGTATAATGCCTCACAGTTTTAATATTTAGTATTTTGGTATGGATTTAGTATTTCGTATTTTGGTATGGATTTAAAAAAAAAAAGAATTCAGTTGGGGAGGGTGGACTTTTTTCTAGTCACATACTGTCCATTTTTAAGAATTCCTTTATAGACATGTTTCTACCCCTCATTTGAAAGAATAAAAAACAGTAGGTACTAGGAAGTGGAATATCCTGGATAGATTCTATATTTAAAGATATTTTCAAGAATTTGTTAAAAGTGGGGAGGATTTTGGGTGAAATGGACATACTTAAACAGAAGTTTACTCAATGTTGATATAGATAGTGAGCATTGGTGTAACATTTACCAGGTCCATAATTGGCACTGACAGTTACTTACATCCTAGGGAGTATCATTATTTAGGTGAAACTTATATTTGGCATGGTATTCATGTGTTTTTGCCTAAATTCATAGTAGGAGGGGGAGGATCAGCCATGTTTAAATTGTAAAGCAGCCGTGTTCCATCAGAGGGTTCTATGGTTGTCACTTTCCAATCATTTGCTCATGAACATACAGATAGGTATATGTTTTTTGTGGGGTTTTTTTGAACAAGTTTTATTGCAGTGCAATATCTAATATTTTTATTTAGTATTTTGACATGAATTTAAAAAAAAAAGAGTTCAGTTGGGGGGAGGGGACTTATTTGGTCACAGTCCTTGTTTAAGAACTCCTTGGCAGGGTCTAGTCTCTCTGGTAAGTTTTTCCTATGGTAACCCGACACCTCCCTTTCCCCCTCTCGTATGCCTCCAATTCCTGCCAACTCCTTGGGCTTCCTCGCTATCATAGTAATTAATTATTGGCAGACCTTGTATTGAGTTTTAAATGTGTCCACCTGCTAATCTGGCCTTTATAGGCCAATATTTCTATCTTAAAATACATATTTGTTAGTTTTCTATCCACATAATTCAAAAAGTGATAAAACATTTTATAAATATTAAATAAAGACGAAAAGCATTACCGAGATGGTCATTACATGAGAGTGTAATAGGTTGATATATTATATATTTTTAATCTACCAGTATAAAGCAGACCCTATTAGCCTTAAAATTGTATAGATTCGCCAAATACACTTCGATGTTTCTAGAACCCATACAGGAATTACCTGAATTTCTGGGAATTGCAAAACATAAGAATCCTTGAATTCAATTCCCCACGCAAATACCCTGGTATCAACCAACCCCCACTCCCGCCTCCATGCCATAAATAATGGATGTTACCTGATTAGCATCTCTTTTTTATACTGAGTTATTCTAACATCCTAGTACCGTGAGGCCTGAAACTTTCGCAAATTTTGTTTATTCTCTGAAAATTGCCAGATGACATAGCTACATACATATTCTCTAAACGATGAGACGTGTGTTATTGGAAGTAACATTCGGTATATGCGTGTCTATGGAATGCAGGCAGAACATGACCACAGTAAATGTATGCATCCAAATCTGCCTTTACCACAATGGTTTTGAATATTATTTTGATAAAGTGCAACCCGTTATCTGGGGTAATATGGGAAACCTCTATGTATGTAGACGAGGCGTAGCTAAAGCACGTCCTATCCCACCGCGAATGCGGTATTTCTTCCGAAATTCCAATGGAACGAAAAAATTGAAACATAATATGGGAAACCTCCCTTATATTGGTGGAATTTTGAACCATGTTGTTTTCCACTCTTTCATGGGACACCTATTTTTCATTTCCAGTTTATTAAATTATTTTCCTTTTTATAAACATAGTATAAATTGAGCATCATTCACGCCAATAAAGCAGTGGTTTTAACCTCTCCACACATCCTCTTCCCTATTCCGTGTCGAACATTGATGTATGTACCATGTTCGATATCCCGTATAGTAGCATTATTCCCGCCAGTGATACAAATTTGAATGCCCATTATGGGGCCCATAAGTACAACATTAGAGGAAACAACGATAGCTTGGATCTTAATTCCAAATTTCTAGAACCAGTAGTGTCTGGGCTCTGCTGTCCTGACCTGTTTATCTTGGATCTTAGCTTTATATATATGGGATTCAACTTCAGTGGTGCTTATTAACGGCATATTTTACATACAACCTGTATCAAAAATCTCGAGGGGGTCGTGCACTGATAATTCTAGACTAAATATTTCCACTTTTTGTCTAATCCCGAATGGCATCCCTGTTTTTACACTTGCCTGATTCATATGACATGTACTTACAAAAATGTTTTTCTTTCAAAGTGAGGACGGTGCCCTATTTATAGTACTTAAATGTGTAGACACTGATAGACATTGACTTGATAATATGAAGAGACGTCACAAGTTTGAGTCTGAGTTTATTTATGTCACACAGTTTGTTGGCTCCATGATTTCACGAGTCGGAGACGAGTGACATTACGGAGCCAACAAAATGAGTGGCATAAATAAATTCAAACTCAAACGAGTAGTGTCTAGATTTTATTCTACTCCATTTCCACATTTCTTCAGTATTAGAAAGTAGTGACATAAACAACACTTTATGTCACACCTGTGACATAAAGAAATCCCATGTTAAGCCTATGGAGTTTTTTTATTAGGGGTAGGATAATGACAGTTATATTTGACTGACTTAATATACTTCGCTTCACTTATGAAGCTAAGTCGCCCTTATGCCCAATCGAATCTATGCTTACCGGACTTGTGTTGGTTCCTATATACCCTCAGGGTCCCCTGCGACTTTAAACCACAAACAAACAAACAAATACCGGACTTGTTGCATTTTAATGATGTATTAGTGACATTTAGTTCTTTTTCAGAGGCTGATTTGGAAATTATTAGTCCCGAACCTTGTTACACGACCAATGAATATCCTATAGGTTAAAATGTGTTTTTTACCCTAATTTGCAGGTCTTCTTGGGCGGTCACCATGCCCAAAGCGTTTGACAAATCGCATAAGATCACCTACCCTCCTGGATGCAAAGAATTATCTGAGGAGTTAAATAAAGATGAACTGCTCAAAAGACTTAAGGTAAGATGTACTTTTGAAATCAAAATAGTAGTTTTCTTGATAGATAAGAAAATATGGAAGTAATACCATATTTTGTTTGTAATCATTATATGTATTGATTGCTGTCGGTACGTGAGTTGATTAGATCTGGATCGTATCGTGTATCACAGTTGAAAATACGGAAGTTTATGACACCAAACGTTACACTGTTAAATTAACGTTTTAGAGTATGCATAGATTTCATTATCATTGTTAGATATAGTTCTGTAAACAACCCGAGGTAGATATGCTCCCTAATAGTCCTGCTTCTTGTGTCGCACATCGTGTGTAGAACCTGGCGCGAGCCTTCCAGGACATGGGGCAAGATGAGAACAACCAGTACAAGCAGATCGCCGTGTACCTGGCTACCGAGTTCTTCATGGACCACCAGAGTAAGGACGTGCGCCTTCTCGTCGCCTGTTGCGTGGCCGACATCTTCCGGATCTTCGCTCCCGATGCGCCGTACACAGACCCAGGCCAGCTGAAGGACATCTTCCTGTTCCTCACCCAGCAGCTGGCCGGTCTGCAGGACACGGAATCACCTTCCTTCAAGCGCTACTTCTACCTTCTCGAGGTGTGTAAACAATATCCCCCATGTGCTACTTACATTAAGGAGTCTAAGACGGGGTCCATGCCTCTCACATTTATTGTTAAAGTTTCTTCTATGGAGTTCATATAGAATTTATATGGCTTAGAAGAGATAGAGATGTCAGTTTTCCCCGGCCATTTTCTTTATCTTTCCTTTTTTTTCCCCCCTTTTTTCATCTCCTGATAAAAGGGATGTTGTTTACTAAAGGTTAAATTATATTTCTGTAACATGTAAGTTTGATAAATCAACGTCTCACAAATATAATCATCTCACTTAATATTTCCACAGAATCTGGCATGGGTTAAGTCCTTCAATATTTGTATCGAGCTGGAAGAAAATCAGGAAATCTTCTGCAAACTCTACCAGCTGATGTTCCAGATAGTTAAGTAAGTGGGTTTGATTATTAATCGGCATTAAAAAGTGAAATTTCTAAGGTGATATAGTTTGTATTAGGAAACTTGTTCATTATTCACTGCTCCCCATTAAATCGGTATATAATTCATTGGGGCCTCTACATCGAATTTTGAATTTTTAGGGTAGTAAGTTGTCCGACACGTTAACTCTTCCGTGGAAATCCATGTTTTCATACTCAGTATATGAAACATTTTTTACTTGTGTAAAGCAAAGATTTCACACCAATGAAACTGATATGAATCTCCCCACAGACCCTCAGCCCCACGCTGTAGCCAGGCATGGGAATTTTCCAAATTTGTTTATAACAAAAGGGCCCTTTAGATCAAATGTAAATTCGAGCACATTTTTTTAGGGGAAGGGGGTGGCCAGAATAAAAACCTGAATGATTATGAGCAATATTTACACGATTCTTGCTATTTTAACTGAGGTCAGGAATTCGCTTAAAGTGGCCTAAAGTGCACACAAAAAAACCCAATGATTTTTCCGAATTTTTTGGCTACTTTCCAGTACTAAGCCTGTGAGCCCGACACCTTTTCTTGGGCAGTACTTGAATATTTCGACCATTTGATCTTTGCACATGGAAGAACGCCGCATTGTTAAGGCGAATGAGCTTATTTGTCTCTAATCTTCTTGAGAGAAAAAAAATTGACCTATGTTTCATTTAGATATTAGTAAACTGGTTGTGATTATGACAAATATGACCTCAGCTTCGTTTATGGAATATAATATATGGGCAAACATGAAGTCGCGCCTAGTAGAATTACCCAAGGTTATCGATTCTAGGAAATGGTGATGTTGGTGATGATGTTCCCATTTGGTTGTGTTACAGCGAGAAGCACTCGAGCAAAGTAGTGAGCTTCATGTTGGACATGATGTCACCAGTAATCCGAGAGGCAGACTCCGTCTCACAAGAGCTGCTCGACATCCTCCTGGTCAACCTTATTGAGCCACACAAGGTAAGTCCCATTTACAATGTATATGTGTGTTGTCATCTGAAAACCAATGGAAATAACAGGCAGTTGGTAGTTTATCTGAGTTATAACTAACTATCAATATTATAAAAGATAATATAAAAACCTCCATTTAAATATTTCATTTTTCTTTCTTATTATTTTGTCTTTTATTCACGGTAGCATTGGCTTCATGCAAAAATGTTTTTTTAGCCACGTTATGAAAGTCTATATAATGTTTTAAAGTCGCAAAATAAATCCCTTAATAAACATATAAATATTTGTTCTGCATCGTGTTTGGTGGCTTACTTCTGGAACATAAGTAATTTCGCCATGTTTGACTATCCCTTTGTTACTGCAGACCCAACGAAGATGTGCATACAATCTGGCCAAAGAGCTTATTAAACGCACGGACAGCCACATCGAGCCTTACATACAAGCAGTGAGTATGACCATTGGTTTATTTGCACAATCAAAGTCTAATAGAATATATTAGATGTTAAATGAAACAAAGACAAATTGCACAACAATAAAGCTCAGTCTAAATGTATGTTATTACAGTTGAAAACTAATGGTCCATTTAAGTACGGACAGAAATTGAACCAGTTTATACGAATTAACTTGGTATATTGTGATTTAGACACGTTCTTTGTTTTTCCGTGTCAGTTCTTCAACAACTCACTGATGCTGGGTAAGAATTCTGAGAGTGATTTATCGGACCGCCTGTACGACCTGATATCGGAGCTGAACCAGATAGCGCCCAGTGTTCTGCTGGCTGTGCTGCCTCAACTCGAGTTCAAACTGAAGGTAAAACCAAGACTTCTACTAAATTACTAGTAAAGTATCAAAATGTTCGATTGAACCAGAAAGACTATGCTGCATTATATTTAAGTGTACCCACATGTTGTTGATTATCTGTCGTTACTTTAACCTGTCGACTTTAGTAGAGACTAGGAATATATGCCATGTTTAATTTACGGAAGGCGTGTGAGTGCTGCATATATTTATTTTTCACTGAAGACGTTAACTTAATCAATTTGAAAGGTTGACCTAAGTACCGTCTGGAGCATAAGAAAGCACACATCTAGAAAAGGGTTGTTTTTTTGGGTTGTTTTTTTAATATATATAAAATGACTAAGTGGGATCGTGTTCTTATTCTTTTTAAAGCTACGTGTAGATAAGGTGTATGGGTTGTAACCATTCATGGTGTATTTCTTTTGTTTTCAGAGTAATGAGGTGAAGGACAGGGAGGCGGTAACCCGGCTCCTGTCTAAGATGTTCTCTAGTCCCGATTCCGACCTGGCTATGCAGAATAAACAGCTGTGGCTCTGTTATCTAGGAAGGTAAGTTGGATTGCATTTAATCATAAATGACAAGATCAATATAGTTTCGTTAGTTTAAGTTGATTTTGAAAAATGTCTAAATAGATCCCAAATATGAATGTATTTAGTTGCCCCATATGGTTTCAGCAAGTGTTATTAGCTCTCCATTTCTTGGCTTTGTAATAGTGATGATATAATAAAACCTTTTTTTACTTTCCACTAAAGGTTCAATGACATCGACATAAACGTCAGGCGTACTTGTGTCCAAGCGTCGCAAGAGTTTATTGTTAACCAACCTGATTTAACCAAAGATGTCTCTGGTAAGTAGAATCATAATTCCGATCATGGATATCAAAGCTTCCTTTTTCCATTTTCACAATTCTGTTTTACAGCGCTACATTCTATTTTGAAGTATGCCTTTTAGCAGGCCGACATCTGAACATAGTCATCTTTGCCATACCTTGCAAGAGCTTCCATGTCATTACCTTCAGTTGAGGTATAACGTATTTTGTAATCACCCAAAATAAAATGCCTATTGCAGAGCCTCTCAAGCAGCGGCAACATGATCCTGATGAGAATGTACGAATGGACGTTGTCCAGGCAATAGTCGGCGCTGCTAGGAAGGACTTTAACTGTATCACTGACGACCTGCTCACCTGTGTCAAGGAAAGGACCCTCGATAAAAAGGTACCATTAACTCTCCACTACAGAAATAACCATTTATTTTTTCTCATTGGATATTTTTTTAAATCTGATAAAAATATCTTGCTGTAGAACATTTGAAAGGTGGTGGCAGATTTCCACGGAAATTTTTGTTTTAATTTCTTTTCTTTCATTTTTTTCTGGATGTATCCGCTATGTCTCCCTACATTTGCTCCCAAAACAAAAATTATTCTTAAACGATGATTTTACTCGTACAAAAAAGAGATCGTATTAATTGAGCCTCATTCTATCGTCAATAAATCTGGATTGAACCTCCCCATAGACCTTCAGCGCCATTCGGTGGCAATTGTGTGTTTTACATGTTTTCTCGGTTTCTCTGAGGCAGTAAATTTTGAATAAAAATTACGTCCATAATCTTTCTCCTCGCTCCATCTGACATCCATGTTTAAAAAGACAGCAACCCGATTGAGATGCCTTTAAGTTCGTGTTTCGGGTCATCCATAAAGTCCATAAGCGGGGAGGAGGGGAGTATAAACAAAATGAAAACTTAACATACGTCCCCATCTTTAATCTCATTCGTACACGATGGAAGGGGGGGGGGGGTCAGAGATACATACTCTATGGATAGCCCTTTTACAGTTTTCTATAAATCAATACATCTGTAAATCAATAAGGTCGTCGCAATTTTCACGGGTCATGTGATATAGTTGTGTTGTATCTAGTTTAAGATCCGTAAGGAAGCACTAACTGGACTAGGGCAGATCTACAAGCGGTGTATGCAGAAAGACGAGTCAGACAAGACGGTCGTTGAACGGATTGCATGGATAAAGAACAAGGTTCTCCATGCATACTACCAAAATGCCTTGGACGACAAGTAAGAATGCAGTTTTTTTTTCAGATATTATTGAGAATTAGCCTATATGAGAATGCTCTAATTCATTTCTAATAGAAAATTACCATAGAGCTTGCCGAAATACTCTAAGAATACGCTTTGTACTCCCGATTGATAGTAAAGACAAACTAAGAATTTCTAGCGAAATATATTCAGTTGATAAGATACACTTCCAAATTAAGAATATCATTTTTCTGGTTGATTGCTTGTCACACTGTGATAATTAAGCGGGAGTAAACCACATGAAATCCGTTGTTCCTCACAGGGTTCTGGTGGAGCGGATCCTCAACAACTCGTTAGTGCCGTTTAATCTGGATGCCGAGGACCGCATGCAGCGCCTCTATCACCTGTACGGCACGGTGGACGAGCACTCAATACGAGCACTCAACGAGATCTTTAAAACACAGCTCAAGTACGTTCTACTCCTACCCGCCTCATAGTGACGTCAGTCATCACCCGTCTGCTATAGCAGAGATGGCAACTTTTCTTTTTTACGTGGGAATAAATGTTTTAATTTTTTAGTATATATCATTCGTTTTCCTTGTGTAAACTAAGATGATATTAATAGAGCCCTATTCAAGCCTGGTAAGCAGTGGTTTGATCCTCCCCACAGACCCGTAGCCTCATGCCGTGGCCGAAACTGATGTGTTTTCACATTTTCTCAGTCGCTCTGTTGCACCAAATTCTACATGAAAATATTTCCACCTTTTTTTGCTTACCCCAAATGACATTCCTACATATGTGTCAGTTGTTGACCCACAACTATCAGACCTTTGATTGAAATATATGGAGAATCATTATGCATATTATATTTTGTATTTCAGACTGAGAAAACTACTTCGAGGTCTGTTGGAGCTTCACCAGCGGGGCGTAAAAACATCTGACTCGAATATGACGCAGCGAGTTCTAGCTATATCACGTAAGTATTACGCCAGTATCTCCCCCTTTTAGTTCCCGTAACATGATATCACTCGAATGGGCCTGCGTGGCTTACACTCACCTCACACTAAGAATTAATCTTTTTTTTTAAAACCACCACATATCTGAAGACAACCTTCTGTCCGTATCTTGGCTGTACTCTTTTCCTCCACTCATGTAAAATATTGTGTACTTGAATCTTATTTTATCTAAACAAAAATGAGAAAAAAAGATATAATGATATTTTAAACTCAGAGCATAACTAAGTAATCTTATAATGTCGTGATTATCCCTCGTGTGTTGTAGTTCAGTCAGCACTGGCTTCTTCATCTTTTAAAAATAATTTGTATCTTGATTGAGCCTGGTCAAAGGCGTATGATAGAAAAATTAAGGCTTTGGAACAGCCTTATCATTGGCATATAGATGATGCATAAAGGTTCGACATTTTGATTTCGTTTCACCTAACAGGTGGCCTCCCAGACCCAACTAAGGCTAACGAGTACATCAAGAAGTTTAATGAAATTATCCACGAAGACAACCGGATCCGCAGCTACTTGATTAAACTCACCAGTCCCGACTGTACCTGTAAGAAGGCCGAGGAGTGTGGGGTAAGTGTCTCTTTAATGTGCAGGTAAAACTTAGCAAGGTTTAGAGGAGTTCTTTCCTAGTAAGAGACATCAGTGATTCCCATCATTCATCAGAGATCATTTCCCAGATTGATTCGAATAAATATAATTTTCTTTATATGAGCCCATGTTTGTGTTGCAACCTTTGATCTGAGAATAATATAAAGGTAAAGTTCTTTTAGATTGTATAAGATACTGCACTAGCCGAAACAGTTTATTTTACATAGAATAAGATATTTTGGGATGGCCTGTAGCTGACTAACACCAGTCGAACGGCTTGGTAACTCCAAAGCAACAATGCAACCCATCATATTGTTAAACGAATGGCATCGCTGTGTCTAGAATACTACATTAAAGCTACGCTAATGCTGCACAGTCGTGTGGCAAAAACGGCATTCATTGTCAATGAATTTCATTCAATAGTATCCTTACGGGTCTTAAACCATGAACACCATGTACATTAGTCATGGTATAATCGAGCACTGGGTTGACTTGCAGAAAGAGGTGCTGAAGAAGATGGGGAACTCCATCCCCCAGAACTACTTATACGGCAATGTGAAGATCCTCATGGAGCGTGTGGCGCCTGTCATGATCGACACCACAGCCATTATTGCGCTGCTCAAGTTTATCGAAGAGGCAGTGGACGGGGTCGGAGACCTATTTGAGGACATCCCGAGGCCCATAGAGACTGGAATGAAACTGCTGCTCGTAAGAACATGTTCTAGTTTGACTTTAACTCTTTAAACATTGTTGTTATGGAATCATCCATTAAAGTACACGTGTGTCCGCAAGATTTTAAAAAATATAACTCCTCCCATCCCACCTCTATTTTGTATGCAAAAGATAAAAGACTGGACATACGCAAAATAAACCCTCCCCCGCCCCTCCCACATCACTGCATACATACTTTCTGGATGGCCCCTATCCTAGACACTATGAATGTTGTAACCATCACTATTTTCAACCAATTTGAGCATGCGAATTTGCTACGTGTTGTGTATAGTGTATTGATGTGTTTGATTGTTTGACACTTGTAATGGAATACTGATGTATTTGATTACTTATGACTCCAGACGCTGGCTCAGGTGTTCCCAGGAGCTTTCCAATCGGAGCAGATCTTCAACCAGCTCATGACCTTCGTCAAGCATGACGACGACATAGTTTGTAAGTTCACTTAGTTTCAAGGTCAATATTGGTATTGAATTTCCATTCTATTTATTGTATGTATTTCTTATAGAATAACACTTGAATTATCGGAGATATTAGTAGCATTGACCTGTCGATTATGTGGTGTCGCACTGATATTTAAGAAGATTGTACATACACATTCGCCAGTGCATATTTGAAATGATACGATTGTGCTTTTATGCTAATTGACAGTACTTCTTAATTGACAAAAGGCTTATGTTGATATTGTAATGTAATATTCTTGATTTATAATTGTTTCTGTAGCCGACATGACAATGGAAGTTTTCAAGATGGTTGGCATCCGACTTGAGCAGAACTACCCTCAGATCTACTCGTAAGTTCAGTTGTCACATTAATTACTGTTATTATCCACTGATTACGGAGTCCCCATACTAAACCCATAGGGACTGGAATTCACCAGGCGGAGATTATGGGTGCTCGTAATCTCCACTCTACACAGAGCGGAGTATTCGCTCGGATATTACAACGCGTCTAATCCTCGGTGATTACGGCCGCTTTTATCCTAAAGGGTTAATTTTGTTTATTATCCATCGTATACAAAGCCCCCATTGAAAATGTATGGGGACTCAGTAAACCACGACCCATTATATAAAACCTGTCATATACCATAACTGTGGTATACGGGTTCAAACCTGTGGTATACGGCTTCAAAACCATGGTATACGGGGAAAATAGTCCCTTTTGCAAAGAAATAGTCACCATTGTTATACCTTTAATATGCCAATTACTGGGTTTGATTTTTTCGAAAAGATGGATAGTAAATGCATCAAACGATGATTTTGTGGACTGGCGGTCGTAAACCACGAGGGGTTGACGCGGAGTAATACACGAGCGCTAGCGAGTGTATTACGCCGTCAACCCTGAGTGGTTTACAGGGCCGCATTGTTTTGCGACAGCACCAAGAGAAACAGTAATAAAAGTTCGAGGACAAACAAGAAATACAATGACTATATTTAGTTTATATTATCCATATGCAAACCGTTTTCGTCTTGTCAGACTCGTATTGAATATCATTATGATTTTCTTACAGGAGTCTGCTGCCGGTTTTACAGAAAATGGTGAAAATCGGAACCCCCAAACAAGCTAAACACGCAATCCAGTGCATCAATGCTCTGTGTAAGAACAAGGACGATATCTTCAGACAAATCTTTGAGGTAAATATAATCATTTCCAACCGATCCATTACATAGGTAATAATGAAGCCATTAACATGATCACACTACTGTGACTAGGTAAGTATTCTTCATAATGAAATAAGGCATTTTAAGTCAGAAGTATGTAGATGTAGTTTCAAGAGTGGGTCAATAAGGGAAGAAAGAACCTTGTCACTGGTAAATGAAAAGGTTACTAATGTAACATTTTGTTTGAAACATAATCAGAAGGTATAATCAAGTAATGAAAAGATTTGACTGAAATAAGTATACAAAGATGAAAAACTTAAATCTTTGATATATTCTCAGGTCCTCTGTGTTGACAAACCATAAACAAATGTAACTAATGTAAACTAAATGTAATTTGTTTATTTGCAGCACCTTCAAAAGAACATGGATCTGGATTCGCCATACTTTCTCTCGTCGCTCGTGGCCATTGGTCACATCACGCAGCTCTGTCCGGGCGAGTTCGGCGCCACTGTCAAGGGCATCGTGTCGCGTTTCATCGTCAAGGAGTTGCTGATGCAGGACCGGGTATGTCTAATCCCCAGAATGACGTTTTATTGACCTTGATTTAATATAAACCATTTTCCGAGAGAAAGTCTTGTCAGTGTTGGAAGACCCTTCAAGGGTAAAAACCCATAATCATTCATTTTATGGTGAAATTGAAGAGTTCAAAATAACCCAAAAGATTGGATCAGCTACCCACCGAGAATCAGAAAATTACGGATGTTAATGCCTTCAAGGTAGCAGTTTAATCTCGCATATCGAAAGTATGACTGGTAAACAAAATATACACATGCTGTTCAAAAGTAACATATTGAAACTCGTATCATTAACCATCATCTGTAAATAAATTATCTGTGATGTGTTCTATGAGCCGCAATTACATATACATGTACAAAATACTGTAACTCTGACCACGCCATTGTGAAAGAGTTGTTCCATGCAGAACGGTGGTGGGGGGTTTTCAATAAAAGAAAACAAAAACATGCCTTTTAAAACCATACAAGAAAATCTCAACTCATCTATCCATCTATGAATACCACTATTGTGTGAACCTTTAGTAACTAAAGCACAATGTTTGTATTTCAGGGTCAAGGTCGGAAATCTACCGAAAGCTGGATTCGAGATGATCTAGTATCAGAAGAGACTAATGCCAAGGTAACTTAAACAAGTCTTACTAGGTCATTCTATAGTATCACTTTAGTATATAAATGATGCATGCCTCAAGATAGAAGTATATATACATAATATATGAAAATATTTATTCAGAATTGTCAAGATATTTGCCATATAGTACAATGTGTCCTCACAGTGTTGTAAGCTTAATTTGAAAGTTTTATTCGGTGGAAGTGCAATTTACGGATTGTTTTGTATCCTCCCCCTGGTCGCAGCTTCAGGCCATGAAGATGATGGTGCGGTGGCTGATAGGAATGGGTCCCAGTGCGTCGACGGCGCTCATATCCACGCTGCGCCTCCTCTATACCATGGTACTCCACGAGGGAGATCTCATGGAGAAAGGAAAGGTGAGCAGCTCTATGGTATGAACATTTTCATTTTCCTTGGTTTTATCCAGCAAATTCCAGCGTATGATATCAGTAGATACCAGCAAAAAAAAATACTCCTCCAAACAGCAAGTAAATCAGTTTGACCGGAAGTAAAGAATTTAGTTGTATACCCTCTTTTTCCATCTCCTGTCTGCTGATATTTGTGATTGAAATTCAATTTTCATGACTGGGATTTGCTGTCCGAAAAGGTTGCCGTTGTATCAGCGAAGCAGGCATATCAATTGGGAGCCAACCTCCACCATGAGAACCCTCACTGAAATGGCAATCTTGTTTTATCATTTGTTTTACCTATTGCTTATTACCAGTTATTTATCGTTAGATTTTGTCTCTTATTTGATGTTTAACATTCCTTTTAGAATACAAAGTGTTGTAGTTGAGGCTTATGATTACTAATAACAACAAAGAAGTAAATTGTATGTCAGGATTCCTATCTATCAATGTAAAAAGAAATCTTCATATCGTAACTCTATTTGTACAGATATTGTAGTAGTTAACCCATGCTGGCTGCAGAGTCTACAGACAATTGTAGTCCTCTATTGGGCGGCTGGCTTTGGGAAATGTTGTAAATGTGAAGTGTATAGCTGTAAAGTAAGGTTATCCATACTTAGTGCTTGATGTCGCGCTTTGACTGAATATACCACGACTTTGTGTAATCTTCTCAGAGAGAGTGGGGTCCGTTGGCTTTCCAGGTGAATAAGGCTGAGATGGCGCGCCTACGACTGCAAGCCGCATGCTGCACGCTCAAACTGGCTCAGGAACCCAGCTTCTATGATCAAATAACTTTGGAGCAGTTCCAAACAATAGCTCTCCTCTTAAACGTGAGTATTCTTGATGTGTCTGCCCCTGTATAACCCCCCAAAAAACTTTCTTTTTAAAAGAGTAAACTGACTTAACTGCTTGAAAGCAGTTTTAGTTTTTGATTTATGGAGATAAATGATAAATATGTACAACTTTCCGCAGATTTTTCAAAATATAAGTGAGTGGCAATTACCAGGAGATAAAACGGTAATCACTTAACCAACCACGCATTGTATTATCAATACAGACACCTCAAGTGGTACTTTTACCAAATGGAAACTGAAATTATGTAATATATATGGCGACAGATAAAATATATTTACTAGTCCTTACAATAATTAAATTCAAATCCGTAAGAAAAATCTGGCGAACTATGGCGACGTTAAAAAGATCAAATTGAAAATGTCATGTCATGTGGATTCAGGACCCGTGCTACCAGGTCCGGTACGAGTTCGCACAGAAACTGCACAAGGGCCTCATTCAGCTAAAGTTGCCGCTGCAGTATATGAGCATCTTCTGTCTGGCCGCCAACGACCCGCTCAAAGAACGTCGCGTGCAGGTGAAACAGTTCCTCCAGTCCAACATCAACAAGCGCCGGGAGTTCCTCAAAACCAACCACTCGGGTGGCAGTAAGTAATGCGCACAGTAATTTGGAATCTACTGATTTCCTTCATAGAAGTTATAGATTTTCGATGAAATAATGTAACTCAAAAGTTAAGCAAAAGACACTCATATTTTTGTCTGGAGATGTAATTGTCGCAATGAACAGATGACTTCTGAAACACATTCAAATTGGTGATGTGAATGAAAATGTAGATAAAATGGTAATAGAGTTGCAAATATTATTCAGAGTACCAGACTGATAATTGCTTTGTATAGTTTTCAGAGTACCTCAGAGGAACAAGTAATTCTAACATAGTTTAGTAAAGAAACAACTAAGCTTATTGGAAAGTTCGACAAAGCTATTCACATTCTAAAAAAGAGTGGTAATAATCAAGTCTCATTTACTTTTCAGAGAAGATATTTTCTTTCTTGCCCGACTATGTATTGCCTTACGCCATCCACCTGTTGGCTCATGACCCTGAGCTTCAAAGTAACGACGACATTTCCACATTAAGAAACGTTCGAGAGTAAGTACAACTTATATTCAGTACAATGCTTATTGTAGCTCTATAGACTCAACCCATTAGATATTGTCGATATATACATATTGGCCTGGAATGGTAGATTTATTTCGCTGTCGGACTATTTTCTTTACTTTACGGGCGATAAGAATTAGATGTGTTACTAGATGTTACTCTGACGTTCCACACTCGATTTTGAACACTTAAATTTAGGGTTACATACCAGAAGTGCAAGAGACCAATTTCGTCCCCGATCAAAATAGTAAATGCCTGATAACCACACGAAACAAATATGTACTCGAGTTACATTTTCTATGAGAACTTTGAGTCTCAAATAATTGTGATATTCGATAATATGGGTCTGTTATTTACATTTACAGCTGTTTATGGTTCATTATGGAACCGCTGATTACGAAGACGGATAACTATAGCTACAGCTTCTATCGGAAACTCATCGAGAACATCAAACAAACTAAGGACAAGCAATGTCCAGACAATGACGAAGCAAATAAGGTAAAATACAACAAGCTACCTCCTCCTGAAACTAATCAAGATATAGATAAATTCAAGTCTACTGAAGTTTTCTTGTTTGATATAGAAATGATCTGTGCCCATAAAGATATTTGCATATGACAAATAATGTCTGATAAGCATTTTTATCGTATTTATGATTTGATTACATACATGCACATGGTGTGATGTCATCGCTCAATTAATCCGTTGCCGTTATCTGTTCACACAGAAAATGTACGCGGTGTGTGACTTGGCTTTGGGTCTGGTGATGACGAAAACAGCCAACTTCGTGTTGAAGGACTTCCCCGCTGAACCCGTCCTGCCGGCCAAGCTCTTCACAATGCCGGACCAAAACTACTCCAATACGAAGAACTACCTGCCGAAGGAACTTCAAATTTCCCAGGCACTACAGCCTGCTGTAGCTAAGGTGATCCTATGAACTTAATTCTGCGGGGATGCAAGACTTCTGACAAATGAAGGATTTCCGACTTTTCTAAGTTGTAATTTATAATAACCCTTCCCAAAAATTTTGAGAGAAAAAACGCATTAAAATTTGGCAATATTTTCACGGCTGCAGCACCCACCAATATCCCTATTAATTTCCGATTTCTTTCCTCAGTCCCGATTTTCATCCCTGATTCTGTAATATTTTAGACTTTTTAGCAGGTAGACGGTCGGTCTATTAGGTTATGACTTATAGCCTACTCTAGTAGCTTGTTGTGTCACTAGTTGAGCTATTCATATTTCTGCTTTTTATAGCTAAGTACAGATAGGAATATGATTTTGTTATGGACAGAAGGTTTTATGGCAATATACAGGGATGCCAGTTGTCATGGAATGAATTCCACTGACGTGTATTGTAGGTCTGTAGGCGGCGGGCAGGTGGTAACGGAGACACGGCCGTAGGGACACGGGACCAGGTGGTAGCACTCTGTGATAGACAAGTCTATGGGCCTTGCAGAGACAAGAGACTCCCCTGAAAACACATTGCCTGTTTTGTTATCTGCCACAGGGTGCGAGTAAGCCCGGAACCCCGAAAGCTAACGTTCTTCTTTAAAGAGAAGCGTAATTTCGAAACTTTGATTATTTCTACGAGGAATGCAAGTCTTCTAACAAATGAACAATTTCTGAATTTTCTAGATTTTGATTTGTAAATGCAATAAAACGTTAAAATATGGCAATATTCAAACGGTATGCGCCAAGGTTAACTTGAATCAATCACTGCATCATACACAAAGGCGTTATGAATCAGTGAAGACAAGACTTTTGTACATTCCATGCACATGTCACCAAGCAGCCTCCAGAGTGTAAGCTATAGTATGATGTGAATTTCAATGAACCTGAACTAAAAGTAACACTGTAAAAATCAAGAGAAATTAGAACCTATATTGATTGATGGCTATTCTCTTCCAAAATAATGCCACAAATGCTTCAGTTTTCAAAAAGTTATTAATTTCCTGGATTCTTCTTCCATCATTCAGGTGGTGCCAAAGAAGCCGGCGGCGCTGGGACTGAGTCCGCTTCGGCGGCTCAGTACGAGCAGCAAGTCGTCCAACGTGAACGGCAGCACGGCCGACAGTGACGAGGACGAGGCCGGGGCGCTGTCCGACGCCTCCAGCACCACGTCGCCGCCGCCAGCCAGGTCTCTGCCGCAAAAGGCCAGCGCCAAGAACCTGTCGTTCGGCTTCTCTTCACCCAAAACTTCAGGAGCAACTCCACAGGCGACCAAGGTGATCAAACTGAAGGCATCACCAGTAGCAGCCGCAGCAGCCACACAACAGAAGACGAAAACAGCAGCTAAATCAGACGAAAAGTAAGTACTTTTTTGTGTGTGTGCTCAGGTGTATGCGAGAAAAAGAGGTGCTGGAGTCCCCATACTTCCGCATGATCATGCGACTGTGCATGTATTCACTTGTTTATTATTAAGTGTAACCCTGTAGTCACTTAATTTATGTATCTCGCGATTGCGGGTTGTTTATACTCGAGCCATGTCGTCACTTTCTTGTCTTGTGTTGGTTTTTTTAAAAACTTTTATCAGTAGAAGTTCTCATTTAGGTCAGATGTATTAGAAATGGAAGAAATATAGTATCTGAAGTATTTGTCCTGTAATACAAGGGAAAGATTATTCGGGCATTAGAATGGTGGTTTAAGCCTCCCCACACATTCTCAGCCCCGTTCTTTGGCTGAAAATAACTTGTTTTCCATATTTTCCTGCCCTCTCTCTTCGGCATCAAATTCCTGATGAAATATATTTCTACTGAAATCCTTGTTCTTTACAGAACTGCCATATCGAAAACTCCCAAGAAGGAGGCGTCAAAGGAGGACAGGCCGCCAGCCACAGCGGCCTCGACGCGAGGCGCGCGGGGCCTCTCGTCGGCCGCCACCAAGAGAGGCCAGGGCAAAATCACAGACTTTGTGTCGCCGCGACAAGCCCTGGCCACGAAAAACAACAAAGGGGCTGCGGCGCCCGACTCGTCCAAGAGCTCGTCGCCGGACGCGGAGACGGCGCCCCGGCGGCGCGGCAGGAAGCCCAGCCAGGCGGCCTCCCCGACGGCGCCCGTACGCGGCAAGCGGAAACGTGACGCCGAGGAGACGAGCGACCCCGGGCCCGCCAAGAGGGGCAAGGCCAGCAGCACCAGCACTACGAGCAGTACGTCAGCTGCTTCTTCACCAGCCACGCCCAAACGGTGAGTTTTAGGTTCAATAGAAAATGAGTGGATTTAAAAGTGAACTTAGTGCTCAACAGGTAGGGCCGGATTAGAATTAGCATATTGGATAAGACTGTTATAAGATTGAAATATTGTTCTGTTCTTAGTTCATACCTTTTCTTTTCTTGTAATAGAATTAGAAGATGACGTAGTTTTATGTAGATTTAGTGGAGTAGAATAGAGTCGGCCTAATGTCTGTCAGTGTCTGAAGATAGAAAAACATAACCTGAATAGTATTGTAGTGCAGTACTTTTTGTCCTGTTTCAGTCTCGATATACAAAAGCACCTCGCAGCCTAAGATATTGTAGTAATGCAGTGGTAATGATTGAGCAGCATCTTTGCCATGTCCATACTGGCCGTTAGGTAAACTGAAACAGTAAACTTTGAGAGTAATGTATAGGGCACTGTGCTGTACCGAGGTATTACGTGTGCTAAATGTGCCTTTGTTACCGGCCACAGAGGCGCACGGTCCTCGGTAGACGGTGACGTCCGGTCCTCACAACGGAAACAGGCCACGCCAGAGCCCCCGAAAAAACGGCAAGTCGCCACACGTTTTACACACAACTCCAATCACCTAAGCCACAATATCCGTCGTATCTGGCTCTAATTTTACGGCTAATTTTACTTTTAAAAGAATTTAGTACGGGGGGGGGGGGGGGGTCTTTATCTCACCCCTGGTACTTTTTCCCCATAGACTTGGCATTGGGAACTGGTACTCAATGCCCATGGAGTATTATAAAAAGAGTACTCAATGGGCGATAACATCCCAAACGTTAGCCAATCAGTCACTGATAGGGGTGAGATAAATATGAACCACACTCGATCCGTAGATGCTGAAAATATGCCGCTCGTTTTGGTATACTATGCAATCTTACTCATCTATGCCTCGTCAAATCGCGCGGCAACCAAAACTCACGGCGTATATTCAGTGGCTACGGATCTCGATGCAGTTCCTTCTTACTAAATAAATGTGAGGCATGCTTGAACCTGCTCTGTCTAGAAGTGGCACAGAATTGACCTAAATTGTACACGTGATTGGCAATGTATATTGAAGTCAGAATGATGCAAATACTATCAGAATTATTTGGGAATATATCCGCTGATTACAGATGTCCGCAAGGGTTAGTATCTGCTGTACCAAGGGTTGCCACATGTCAGGGAAATTCACGGAAAGGTTTAATTTTTCAAGGTCCATGAATTGTGGGAGAAAATTGAAATCTTGAAAAAGATGCCACAGAAAATTGGAATTTCTAGACCTCTGCATGAAACACTGGCCAACACTAACACCCTCGAAATATGTGTATATTATAGAAAATAGAATATAGCCGCTGTTTCAAATGGAAGGGCATTGCTGTGATCTGACACCATCAACTTGGCTAAAACTTGGGTCCTTATTTCCCAAATAAATGGATGCCAAGGGTAACTATAAGGTTGTTTAACAAAACGATTTTCGCGCTATATTTGTCAGGGAAAGCCATACATTTTTTAGCAGGTAAAATTCAGGGATCTATCAGAGAATTTTGACAACCCCAGTTTGTGGCAACCCTGGGTGTGGATTGCACTATGATGTAACTAGAAGAAGGAGGTGGCGGTGCGTGGTTTGATCGGCAAAGTGAATCCATATTAAGCCCCCTGTTAATAACACGAATTACACTCTTGGTTACAGGAGACCAGGCCGACCCCGGAAGGAACCAGTCGATGCCGATTCTGTATCCTCCCCGAGTACACCATCCAGCAAGTCGTCCCTCTCCTCATCTTCCTCACCCGCCAACAGGAAGAAGTTGGTCTCCACAAAAGGCAACGCCAAGAAAAACTACCCCATCAGAAGTAACCTGTGAGTTTGCCTAAGTTCAGATAAATTTGATCTATTCCGTACGTAGTTACACTGATATACTGATACATATGAATGGGGTTGTTTTTTTCGCGGTTGCTGCAAAACAGTGCAGAGCATAGATCTAGCCACGTATATTCGACTGACATATACGAACGTTTTTTAAAAGAAATATGCGTAGAATAATAATTCAGTTAATTTGTTTAGACTGATTAGTAACTGTAGTGTCCAACAAAGGAAGATTGAGGCATTGCATAGATGTATTTTTTATCTTGGAATTTTACAATTGTCTTGTGAGGGAATTGCTGATATTTCTGAGGCAACATCTGAGAGTATTCGTTGTATGTGCGCTCGTTGCAGACGTCGGGGAGGCAGCATACAGAACGGCACGTCGGACGGCGAGGAGGGCACGCCAGAGAGCAGTCAATCGCCACTCAAGTCACGAGCCGGCCGCACCATCAAACCCACTGAAGCCAAGGAGGAGGAAGATTTAAACGTAAGTTTTCCTCTGCTGATGGATTCAGTATGTGAATAAGAGCCAGAATGATATCTCACTCGTCCATAAAGTCTTCAGCTAGTTAACTACAAGATAACCCTTCAAGTTAACATGTAGGACTGAAACATACTTTAAACAGTCGTCATATTGGAATTAGTGGCTGGCAGTTATCCACTTTTCCATGGAAATCCTTGTTCTCATTTCCAATTTGTGAAATTATGTGTCTTATATAAAACAAAAGTAGTATGAATTGAGTCTTGTTCACGCTGATACAGCAGTGGTATCAACCTCTCGGTAGACTGTCAGCGCCATGACCAATATTGATGTGTTTCTCAGTCTGTCTTTGACAGTAAATTCCATGTGAAAAATATGTCCACTTCTTTTCCTGACCTCAACTGACGTCCATGAATTATACATTGGAAAAAAGATCTCCCCGTGATATGCACTGTGTATATTGTATGGCGCCATTTTAACGGAAATTGATCTCTGTTTATTGCAGATAAAGCGACGCAAAATGATGAAGAAACGGAGATGAGGTTCCTGGTCGATCCACCAGGGAACAGAACTGAGCAGCTAACCCAGCCTCAGGGGGCGCCACCGTCGGCCTGGCCCGTATAGGTGGCGCCACATATCACACAGTACCCACGGTCGCCAAGGAGACCGGAGAACTGCCCACCCGCCATCGAACATCATGAAACAAATTCCTATCTTTCATCACACATGATCTCGGGCTTGGACATACTGAGAACCGCCATCCTGATGGTCGCAGACTATGCTCTTCCTGCCTGCCTTTGAGGTGGCGATAGCTGAGAAGGGTCCCATGAGGCCCCCGCCAAACCAATAATGAATGGTTTTGGGGCATTGTTTTTCAGCATATATGCACATATGTACACACGCGTATATTTTAATGAATCATGTTAATTTGGTTATTAAAGTAATAATATCAGTTGGACAATCGAAAGTCACAAGAAGAAGAAATCTACATTATTTTTTCATAATCGAATCGTAGAAAGGTATTCGGCCTCCCTCTTGCTCTCTCTTTGCTCTCAGAAAAAAGTGAAATGACAAGATAAATTCCATAATCAAGTTAAGGTTAAATTCTGACCGATTCACAGCGGAATCGTTTAAGACTAGGGGGTTCTATAGCTGAAAGGAGAAGGCGGTTATTATGTTATAATTATCATTAAAGTATATTTTACTAGTCTTTTACCTGGGCTTCACAAGTATTGATATATTTCCTTTTTATTGACAATAGCCTGTGGGATTGGCAGTCTGCCTTAACCCTGCAACCGCTATCGCTTGGTGTAGGAATATTGATTATAGGAAGCATCTTTAATATACAAGTCATTTTAACTTGTCTGGAGATGAGTTCCCCTTTTATCCTTTACTACCCCTGTTTTACTGGAGTTGCGAAGTGTGGCGTGTCTGTGTTGAGCACATCGCTGTTCTGAAAGTGTCTGTTGATAAGTATTTTGCTTGTAAATTATTAAGAAGTTGCCTCTTTGGTTGACGAGCTGTATTACAAAAGATGTGCGATGTTGCAGAGCTCTGAATGACTTCAGACAGAATGTTAGGTAAACGTGTCGGTGTGTACTGCCACGGTGTGCAATAACAACTCCCCGAGTACCGGCATCAAGACCCATTGAAGCTGTATTCATCTTCACTGTAAATTATCTATACCGCAAATGAGAACTGCCCCAGTATCATTACTGTTATTGTCAATATTTCTCGTATCTTTGCTTGCAAAGATGTTGTGGATTAAAGACCGGTTCTTGTTGTCAGAAGGCCTTGATTAACAGTTTTGTCTCGGGTTGAACACAGGGTGCCACTGGGCGTATCCACGAGTCGAGCTTTCATGTCGCTGCCACCTCTCACTGACCAATGTTCTGTTGGTTAGTGATGTCTCCTATTGAGTGATGCCATGCTTTCCATTAATAAGTTCATTTCCAACCGATTTGAGTCTGGGTTCATTTCATTACATGTTTATATACGTATTCATTCATATGCATTAAAATTTCATTTTTAAATGACACGGTGTCTTGAGATCGATAGTATGTGGAAATTCATTCATCATGTAGGGTGTGCTTGCGACAGAGAGACAATTTTATAAGGCATAATGGTGTGAATAATGGATTAAATCTATATCTTTGTGGGTAACCACATGCCTTTTCATTGTGAACCATGAACTTATTTGTGATACATGCATGCACGGGATTGCAAAGCCAGCAATCCTTCCATGTGAAGACAGCACTCTGAAACGGCTCTCTTAGAGGTACCTCTCAATTTCTCATTTCATCCAAGTAGCCTATTCCCTGACAATTTCCCCTCCCAAAGGCCCCTCTGGACCCCAACATATTGCTTGATGACCGAGCCAGTTAAACTAGCCACCGCAGTACCTAGTATTTGTGACGTCACACCGGGCACCCACCCAACAGTTGTACAGGAATGGTAGATGTCATTAGATGGTGATGATAATGATTAAGTTTTAGCATTCTTCCTCCATTTGGAACGAAAGTTATTATTAGCACATTATTGTGTATTTTTTACATGATTAATAAGAATAAAGAAGGTAGTTTTTAACATGTTATGTTGTGTGTTCTTTTCTCTATGTGATACTCGCCAGCATAATCCATTATCATAGTTTCACGATATCAAACACATGATAACTCAATATTTTGTATAATCGGTTCATAGCATAGACTGCATTTCTGATGATTTATCTGCCCTATTCACATCTTATCTACAAAAAAACCCTATTATTTTAGCAACCGGGCGTGGGTTTTCTACATCCCAAGGGTCATTCTTGAGGTCAATGTTTAAGTCAGAGGAGACAATTTTGGGGCCAGATGTTCAAAATGAAAGCAATATTTGCGTAATTCTGGTCAATTTAGCTCTCAGTTGAAGGCAGGAATCCACTAAGAGTAACTCAAAAGTGCTAGGGCTTTGCGCCCCGGACCATTAACCAGAGCAGTAGTGATTCCTGGACCCTGTTGGACGCCTAGGCATGCCTCGAAACCTCTGCCGATTTTTCCAATGTGTGAGAAACTGGGGTCTGATTAACATTGGACAAACGATTCTTTGCCTAGATGATACGACATACCGTGTGAGGGACAAGCTTCTGGTGGATCCTCGTCCAATGTGGTTTAATAAGGCATGTCGTCAGCGGGCTCAATCCTTCGTAGTGATTCTCTTACTTGTGACCTATATTAATTATTCCATGCGAGAGGTTGTACATTGGTGTTGACCGTGACAGGCAGGGGACCAGTGAGTGGATGCATCCCTCACCAAATAACAACTTCCAGGATCATTGCGAAAGGCAAAACAGACTGTACACTGTCAAAACGATATTTACTATTCACACACCCGTGTTTAGAAATTTAACACTTATTAGCAGGTGGATGATTGGTCTTTAGGTTATGGCTATAGCCTACTGTAGTACACATGCTTGTAAAGTCAATAGATGACCTGACCACATTTTTGCTTTTTATAGCTAACTAAGTACAGATAGGAATATGATTTCTGTTTTGGAAAGAAGGTTTTATGGTGGTACAATGCCTTACAGTTTTAATATTTAGTATTTTGGCATGGATTTTTATAATATAAAAAAAAGGGAATTCAGTTTTGGAGGGACCTTTGTAGTCACAGGTCCATTTTTAAGAACTCCTTTATGGATATATTTCTACCCCTTAAACTGGTTGAATCAGAATATGATATGCCTCATTTGAAAGAGAACAAAAAACAGTAGGTGCTAGGAAGGTGAATTTTCTAAGTAAATTCTATACTTACAGAGATATTCAAGTATTTGTTGAAAGTGGGGGGGGGGGGGGGGGGGGGATTTTCAGTGAAATTGGCATGCTCAAACAGATGTTTACTCAATATTGATTTACAGTGAGCATTGGTGTAACATTTACCATCTCCATAAGTGGCACTGACAGTTGCTTACACTCTAGGAAGTGTCATTATTTAGGTGAAATGTATATTTGATGTGATATTCATGTATTTTTGCCAAATCTCATAATAGGAGGGTGAGGGGAAGGCATGAGGTGTATGAGAGGATGGTTTATTCAGCATATTTACACATAAACAGAAGTCAAAATAGTTCATAACTTTGTTGTAGGAATCAGTCAAGACCTAGTCAAATGATATTATTTTGTAAAATCATTTGTAATGTCATTTACCACCAGATATTGGCTTGACCTACTTTATTGGTGTACATAAAAACAAAGTTGTGTCCCCCACATGGCTAGGGAGCATGCAGACAGGTCTGTGTACACTCATCCATGAAGGATCACCATGAAGCAAAACGATTTATATATAGGTATGGCATTAGTGAATACCAATTCAATCCCCTACGGGTAGCTAAATATATGTGTGCACTGATCCATGAAGTACTGTGTTCACAGAGGAATAGGCCTTTAAATAGCCAATCAATGCAGGTCCTTCCCTATTCATGGATTTCCTCCCTCCCTCCCTCCCCCCTCTCTCCCTCCCTCCCTCCCTCCCTCCCTCCCTCAGTTAGAATTAAGATATCAAAATATTTTCAGTCAACAATTTTAAACATGTGTTAAGCTACTTGTAGTGAGTTTTAAATATGTCCACCTGATTATTTGGCCCTATAAAGGGCAACAATTCTATTTGGAAATGCACACTGAGCTCTTGTTCAAACGTATATTTTGATTAGACACATTTGATTCACATTTAGGCAGATAGTATCTAATCTAAAAAAACATTTAAACGTAAAGCGCTTAGGTCTACTTCTTGTTACTGGTTGGTCGGAAG